>AWOL01S0009071.1:30829-60007 GCA_000715115.1 Nicotiana otophora | reverse complement strand
TATATATATATATATTTAAAAATATGAGGGAAAATTTGGGTATCAACATACCTTCTATAGAGATTTGGGTCATCTTCCCTGATATGATTAGATTACGTCAGGTCGTGGCAAAAAACCTTTTTCATTGATTAGTCCAATAAAACTTCAACCCATTCAAATATCCTTATGCCCAATTTTCATGATAGATTGGGGTGCAGACTTTTAACCGCTACTGATATAACTATTTTGGTTCCTCGTGAACTTGACATAGGCTTATCATCAAAGTGTTTCAGCCTTTTCGTTATCTTCAAAGTATTTTTCCTCGATTCAATTCAAGATTGGACAGGCTTTCTAAAATCTAGCTGAAAACTCTGCATGCATTCCATGTCACTGATATTGGCATGAAAAGAACTATATATGCAAGAAGAATTAAACATAATGGATTAAAATGACACAAAACGAAAAGTTGTGTTTCATTGATTAAATGATAGAGTGGTTTGACGACAAAACAAATAACCAATATCTGGATCACAACCTCGAAATAATCTAGATAATAGAAATTATGACAAAACAAGTTACCAAGACTCCTTCCCGGCAATGAGGGAAGTGGCTTTCCAATTATCAAGCTCGACATCTTAGCTATGGATTTGCACATCAGCGTCAAACAAGATTTTCAACGATTTTGATCGCCTTGCATTCAGTGGGCAGGTTCTTGACTTTTTCAACAAGCTGTCCCCATATTATTTATCATTGTAAATCATCCAAACGTTGCATGATTTGTCATGATGTTTAAGGTGCCATTATCTTGGACTGTGATCATCCATTCTTGAATCATCATTTCTATTTACTTTTTCAAAGACCGATAATCCTCAGTGCTATGCCCCTTGACATTAGAATGGTACATACATCGTACAGCAAGGTTAAAATCTTTTGCATATGGATCAGGAACATACCCTTGAAGTGGCTCAATCATGCAACAATGTTTCAACCTTTCGAACAAACTTGTGTAGGATTCTACGATTGGTGTGAAATTGTTCCTCTTCTTGTGTTCCCTTTCATACTCATGTCTTGGACGAGGGTTGTAGGGTGATTGAGCATTCTGCTGTCGCGAATGAAGGTTTCTTGGAGTTGGGACCCGCATTTGTTGGAGATTGGATGATTTGGCACAAGATTGAGCATTGAATGTTGCTTGTTGTAGAGCAACTAAGCATTGAGGATCTGTGGGTGGATAGTAGTACTGTGGGGAACCATAGAAAACATGATGAGAGTGCCTATATTGTTTACATGCTCCCTTTTGACCTCTTTCCGACCCTGATGCTAACACGGTCTCTTCATCGTTCTTCTTTTGGTTAGCAAGGTTGTCCGACCTATTCTGGATTGCTTGGGTGGCTGCTTTGAGAGTCGCTTGAATTATAATTAGGCCACTCTTGAGGTCATTCTCGTCCATTTCTCCTATCTTGATTGCTTCAACAAAAGGTCTTCCCATTGCGGACATTATATTTTGAAAATAATCAGGCTCCTGAGCATGAAGGAAGACAGTGATCAACTCATGGTCTTACATGGGTGTCTTAACTCTAGATTCTTGCTCTATCCACTTAATGGCGTATTCCCTGAAGCTTTTAGTCGGTTCCTTCTTCATATTCGAGAGAGAATTGCGGTTTGGCGCAATATCAATATTGTACTGGAATTGTTTGACGAAGGCTTGGGCCATGTCATCCCAAATGTGCCAGTTAGAGACATCTTGGTCAATGAATCATTCGAAGGCTTACCCCACAATACTCTCCCCGAAATAAGCCATCAACAACTCTTCTTTTCCTCCTGCGCCCCTCAGCTGGTTGCAGTACCTTTTCAAGTGGGCAAAAGGGTCACCGTTTCCATCATATTTCTCAAATTTTGGGGTCTTGAACCCTGGTGGCAAATGGATGTGAGGAAACAAGAACAAATTACTAAATGAGACACTTTTGTGACCACCTAGTACTTGTATGTTCTTTATGTTCTTCTCAAGATATTTCATTTCCCTGACCATCTTATCTGGCTCTCATGTCTTGACAACATTTTCATTTTTTGTAGTTGCTTCAGACTGTGGGGTCTGATTGTGTGGAGTCGAAACCTTAAAAACTATATCTGGAGAGTAGTATTGGCCATATAAGCATGATATAATGGCTCGATGTTTGGCCTCGTCATAGGATTTGGTGGCAGGATTGTATACACTGGCGCGCCAGACATAACGAGAGTGTTATTCCTAACCGGTGCGGCAGGAGGTCGCACATTGGAGGTACCAGGTGCGGCAGGGAAACTGTAGTTTGGCACATACCCCGAGGTAGAATGTCATCACTCGTTGTGAGGAGAGGTGTTTGAGTATCCATGGGTACGGTGAAAGTTCCCTCTGAGGGACCCTGAGGCGGATAATGACCGGAGACCCAAGCTTGATACACATCAGACAGTTTTCGTTTCAATCTTCTTACCTTCCTCTTAGATCAAGTAAAGTAATGATGCATTGCCAGTTTCACCAACCACCTTAAGCTTACTAAATAAGAGACAACAAACGTGTTATGGTTAAGCATTTTACAGATATGAATCACACGTAATATGTCACGCTCCTAACAATATCACCACTTCTAATATGCTTATGGAAGGCTTCATGTTTCATTCCGACTTATAAGGTTGCTGCTTATTGACGCTCTTGTTTTCTTTCTCTTTTTTTTTTTTTTTATCTTCATCCTTTATTTTGGAATTATTAAGAAATATTTTGATTGAACCTTTTGGGGGTTACCTACGTATCATGTCGCCGCATGAATCAGATCATTATGTAGTTCAGGGATATGATCATATTTTTTGTTTTGTTTTGTTTTTATTATTTACAAAAACAAAGTTTTTTTTTTCTTTTTTTTAATGTACAAAAAAAAAATTGGTTCATTTTCGAATTTTTCTAAAACAAAATCTTTTTCATTGATTTTTCAGATTTTATTGTTTTTGTTTTTGAGACAAGACTTCAAAAAGGAAAATTACATAAATGTATAACCTCAAAAGACAAACATTTAAACAAGACTGGACTAGACTCAAATAGACTTTTAAAAACAAAAGGCAAAACGACAAGGCTCAAAACACCAAAAAGACTCTTACTGACTTGATGACTACAAGTGAACAATCAAAGTGGATTTCAAACTAAAAGAAGACGATGTTCTCTGCAAGAGAATCCACCGGCATCATTGTAGTCAAGGCGCTTATTCCTGCGGCTGACCTTCCATATCATGGTATATACGCTTCAAGTCTGGGGCAATGTGGCATGCAAAGTTGGGCTCTACCGTGGCAAATTGCTCTTGAGTCAAACCCTGACAAGTCACACACCCTCGGGTGGTATAAGTAGCCACTTCATAGACCCTCCTTTTAACATGCTCCTGGCTCTGACTTAAGAATTGGATATGTCGCTCATGGATATGGGCTATGTATGATATTTTCGCCTCGTGTTATAATGGCAGATTCAGCTGGTTCTGGGACTTTGCTAGCTCATTCTCTAGCTGGTTCTTACTTGATTCTGCAGCCCTGGCCCGGGCCCTTAGATCATGGATGATAAGGTTGTAATGCATTTATTCGTGCTTTGGAATAGCCGCTTGTTGCTGAGTAGTGGCCCCTATTCTCGCTTGTCGAAGCTGTGCTTGAAGTGCTTGAACCTCATGTGTTAATCTGATTTTCTCCTCTTTAAGCTTAGTGTACTTCAAATCCCTATTCACGTTGGCGATAATTATATCCCTACGTAGTTCCCGGATGATGGATTCATAGTCTCTTGCTATTTCCTCATTGTCCTGCCCCACTCTTGTTCTGATTTCAGTCTCTTATTCTACCGTGCTCTTTAGAACTATCTCTTTCTTGGATCCAAAAGCATCTTGGTCATAGAACCACTCAAAATATACATGGTCTAACTCTCCTTGATCTCGTTCTTCTACCATAGTGTGAAATTCGAGCACCTTATTTTCATCCCAAACCTGTTGAGCATAAGCCTCATGACCAGGATCCTCCTATGTTACCTCCCACATGAAGCTTTGCATGTGCTCCACTGTAGGCACTACCTGTGTTTGACCTAATTGGCACAGGACTCTCATAGGCACGTACGGCTGAAAACCCCGAAGACCCATCAAAATCAAAAATGAATGGTGGTAAGACATGTATATGACCACTTTTGGTGAGAACCAATGGCATTTTCATGTGATTTCAGAAGTGGTCAACTTATGAAGATGCCTCCTCCATGCTTCGACGCCCTCGGGGAAGATACTATCTACGATCACATCTTTAAATCTATCTTCAAGCTCATTGTTGCGAAAATGGACACCAAACTTTATCCGTACGGGATGATGAAGAAGGTGCTCTAAAAACCATATTTGGAGTATGATGTTACAGCCCTCGAAGAAATCTTTTCCTTTCTAACATTTGGTCAGGGCATGATAAATATCTGATAATACCATATGAATGATAGTGATATCATTTCCACGCAATAAAGCGGTGACTATACCAGATAATCGAATATCAATATTTTTGTCATGCCTTGAAAAACTCATCATCCCTAGAAATGCCACTAGGAATGCTCTTCGCCCATGGTTTTGCCAAGCTTTGTATCTAATTTTATTATCAAGTTCTTTTCCGTGCTTTGAAAATCCACCTGGACACCCATACGTGTCGTACAAGAAAATCAAATGAACGTGCCCTCATTCCACACTTGCTATTTTATTTTGGTTGATTGTCATCTGCTCAAGGAACTTACTCCCAGTGATGTCCCTTGGGGCCAAGGGTCTCTTCTTCTGAAGAACATTGCCTAACCTTGTGTATCCAGCTAATTTCTCCAAAGTGGGAGTCATTTCGAAACCATTAAAACAGAATACATTGTTATTAGGATCCCAAAAATGCACTAACGCCTCAATTAAGTCCCTCCTTGGGTTGTTCTCCATAATGTTCACAAAGTGACCCAGATAGTCCTTTATCTTTTCCTGCTAAACAATGCCCATATTTTTCCACCATTGTTTCAACAACTGGGTGTTTTATGCACAAGCCATATATGAGGGGGCTCGTAATCTTTTGGTCTTTTGTCATATCTACTTTTCATTGTATCCATATCGCACCTAAGTGGTATAAAATGAGGTTAGGACCGATGTAAGCTTAGATAATACAAAAATCTCCAATACCCTAGGATTTGACTCATGAAAGTTAGAAATGGCAATGCGGGACTCAAGTAAACGACCCTAACCACGTTTTGAAGCGAGGGATTATTGAAGAACGGACACCCTCGTTAGAGGAAGATAAAATTTTGAAGACCAGTCCATTGTGACCCAAATGGTAAGACTTGACCAATTTGTCCGATTTGGACACGACACTAGACCCTAAAGGTGTTGCCAAGGTATCTTGCATAGAGTCAAGAATTATGTGCGCGTAGTTCATCAAAATCAAGATACCTATTGTTACAAAGATTGTCCTCCAACATTTCTAAATGTGGTCTTAATAAAATATGGTCGGCTAAAAAATGGTAAAAGGGAAAAATGGATATTATCACGAAAATAACCTTTTTGATTCTTTTGAGAAAAGATTTTAAAGCTACCTCGGCATAAATGGCCGAAAACAAAGGCAAAATGATAAAAGTAGATAAAAATAGACAACATGGCTATTATTACAAAAACGATTCTTTGATACTTTCATGAATGGTTTAAAGGCTGTCTCTGCAAAACGGCCAAAATGGGATAATGTAACGACCCGACCGATCATTTTGAGCTATAACGCATTATTCAGTGGTTTGAGACCCTAAGCAGCCTCACTTCAGGTTTTATGACTTGTACGCGTGGTCAGAATTTAATTTCGGGAAGTTCGGAGTTAGTTTGGGAAGAAAATGCAAAATTGAGAAGCTTTAAGTTGGAAGAATTGACTAAAGTGTGATTTTGAGTAAACGGCCTCGGAATCGGGAATTTAAGGTTCCAACAGGTTCGAATGATAAATTTGGACTTGGGCGTAATGTCCGGATCGGGTTTTGGATGGCCCGGGAGCATTTTAGCGCCTATTCTGGAAGGTTGGCATTTTGAAAGAATATCATAAATTTGGGTTGAAGTGTATTCCAATGTTATCGATGTCCGTTTGGGATTCCGAGTCTGGGCATAGCTCCATATGGTGATTCTGGTATTGAGAGCGCGTCCGGAAGTAGATTCGGAGGTCCGTAGGTCATTTTAGGGTCATTTGGCGGAAGTTAAAAATTTGAAGGTTTTTGAAAAGTTTGGCCGAGAGTGGACTTTTTGATATCGGGTTGAATTCTGATTCCGGATGTTGGAATAGGTCCGTAATGTCGAATGTGACTTGTGTGCAAATTTGAGGTCAATCTGACTTGATTTGATAAGTTTAGGCATCGAATGTAGAAGTTTAATGTTCTAAAGTTCATTAAGCTTGGAATGGGGTGCGATTCATGAATTCAATATTGTTTGATGTGATTTGAGGATTCGAACAAGTTCGTGTTATCGTTTTAGACTTGTTTGGATGTTTGGTTTGGAGCCCCAGGGGCTCGGGTGAGTTTCAGTGTAGCTTCGGAATGTTTTGTGAAGAAGTTGGATTGCTGGTTCTGGTATGATCGCATTTGCGAAGAAGTATTCGCATTTGCGAACCTGGGTTGCTGAGGGAAAGATCGCATTTGCGAAGATTTTATCGCTTTTGCGATGTTGTCCTCTTCGCATTCGCGAGGATCATGGTCGCAAATGCGACCATGACAGGGACAGCTTGGCTTCGCATTTGCGGTGCATTTGTTGCAAATGCGACCATCGCATTTGCGAGCCAGATGTCGCAAATTTTGAGATGCCGCAAATGTGACATCTGCAGCTGGAGCCAAGGGATTTTTATTCCGAGACAACCCATTTCCCTCATTTCTCACTTGGACTTAGGCACTTTTTGAGAGCATTTTAGGAGGGGGTTCCATCATCATCAAGAGGTAAGTGATTTATTCTAGTTGTGATTTTAATACAAGGTTTATATATGGATTTAGACATGAAAATTTATAGAAATTTGGAACTTTGAAGAAAAACCTAGAAATTGGTATTCTTGGACTTTGATCATGAATTTGGGAATGAAATTGAGAATAAATTATATATTNTCCTTGTATCCCTTAAGTGATATCTTAACTTTTTTCCAATGGGGGTGAGTGGAAGAATAATTCGAACTTCCTTCCTTTCCTGGTCATGTCTCCTCTGGAAGACACTTATTTTGCTGGAAAATGATCCTCTGAGCTTCGACGTACTCCTTTTTCATTGCTCGGATTATGACTGGATAATGAAACCAAAAGGACCCTGTAGGCATCACCTTTATAATTCATTGGATCACACTAAATGGCCTATGGAGCATTAATATATTTACTCCACGAGAATGAAAATGATGAATCCAATATCTTTGAGGTTTGAACCATAATACAAATATTTTTAGGAAAGGTTCAAGAGTGTCAAAGTCTCGAAAATCATAGCACTTGAATTCCATGAGAATGTGGTATTGATGGTAGTTAAAAATCTATTCCATCTTTGTTTCAAAAGGCCATGATAAAAATATTTCATCCCATCCTCCATACATCACTTGTTTATATTAATAATATTTTACTATTCACTGAGTTCGTAGAGTTATGGGTAGTGTTTGTCTTCGAAAATATTCGGAATCCGGGCACGTGGGACCGAGAGTTGCTTGATCGATTTTTCGAGCGGAGTTGGAAATTGTTATAAACTAAATTATAATGAGTATTAGAGCATATATTTATGGATTTCCACATTTATTGAATAGTTTTGGAGCGATGGGCATCGGTTTGAGTTGTTGGAAAGGCTTTGGAGCTGGTTATGGAACTTCAGAGTGAGGTAAGTCTCTTGTCTAACCCTATGTGGGGGGAAAACTACCCCTAGGTGATGTATTTAATGTGTGCAACTTGTTGCGGGGACTACGTACGCATGAAGTGACGAGAGTCCGTATGTAGTTAAATTCATGTTATTGTCCGGGTAGACTTAGGTTCACACCATGCTGTACTTGTACTATAGGGATTATCCTTACTTGTTTAATTCCTTATTTTACATTTCTACTTGAGACTAGACTTGCTATTGTAGAGACTTCACGATTCGTCACCGAATAACTTCACTCCTCTTGCGATATGTTTCTATGATATATATATATATATATATATATATACTTCATTGAAAGGTTTTTGTTTAAGAAATTACAACTCACACGTTTATTCGTGAGTGGAGTCAAGGACCGGTCAAAGCTTCTTATTCTAATGGGATCGGGCCGTTCGTCTCAGCAGGAATTTGTATTTCACTTCTTATGGGATCGGGTCGTTCGTCTCGACAGGATTTATGTACCACACTCTCATGGGAGCGGGTCGTTCGCCTCGGCAGGTTAATTGATTTATTATATGGTTCGGGCCGTTCGACCCTCGACAGTGCACAGTTTTATTATTATGTTGGATCGGGCTGTATGCCTCGGCATTTCCTATATCATATCTCCATGAAATTGTGCGTAAGACTTGGCAAGAAGCCAGTGTATCTGTGAATTCACGGAATTGAATTATGGTAAGCTACTTGATGAGATTCACTATATCTATATATGTGCTCCGGATAAGGAGGGAATTTCTAATGAAGAGCTTGAGTTCCTCGGAAAGAGGGGGATTTGTATCACGTGTTTTATACTTGTTTATTTTATTTATTTACTCTGCCTCATACTTGCTACCTCTTTACTGTACCTTATGTTGTTGGACCACTAGTGAGTGTCGATGTCGACCTCTCGTCACTACTTTCTCTGTGGTTATGCTAGATACTTACTGGGTACACGTTGCTTACGTACTCATGTTACACTTGCTGCACATTCTTTTTGTGCAGGTACATATATAACTAGTGGCCTTGAGAGAGCAGATGCATGTATGCTTACGGGGACTTACGTGAGCTGCATTCTACTTTATGACCCGCAGCCGGCAGAGTCTCATTCAGAGTATTTATATTTCTCCTGTCCAAATTTGTATTCCTGACAGATGCTGTATTTTATTCTACATTCCTAGTTGATGCTCATGCACTTGTGACACCAGATTTTGGGGTGACTATGAGTTGTTTTATAATGAAAGTTGTTAAATATATTATCATTTACTCTGTAAATTTCATCTTCTACTGTTTAATGGAAGGAAAAATATGATTTCCAAATATTAAAATGAGAACCAAATTGAGTATTTATGATTGGCTTGCCTGACAACGATGTTCGGCGCCATCACGACCTTTAATAAATTTTGGGTCGTGATAGACAAAGTAATGGTTATTTTTACAAATATGGCCCTTCAGTACTCCCGAGAGAGGTTCAAAGGTTGTCTCAGCAAATATAACTAGATAAAACTAGATAAAATGGCTAGTTTTGCAAAAATAAACTTTCGGTATTTCCGTAGAAAGTTTAAGGTTGTCTTGGTCAAAATGGTCAGACATAAGGGCATGGTAAAAGGTGAAAAAAGATGAACAAAGTAGCTATTTTACAAAAACAACCCTTTAGTACTTCCGAGGAAGACTTTAAGGTTGTCCAAAATGGCTGGACGAAACTAGATAAGATAGCTATCGTTTACAAAAACAACATTTTGGTACTTCCGTAGAAGGTGTAAAGTTGTCTCAGCAAAAATAGCCCTTTTGTATTTTCCTTGAAATAATATGGGCTGAACCCGATGGAGGTTGCCTACGTATCTCATATCAGGTGAGAATCAAACCTCCGTAGTTCGGTCAAACCGACAATATTTTCCTTTTTTTAAAGAATATTAATCTTTATAAACCATACGCACTATACCACACCATTTCTTTCTCTGTTCATTCAATTGATTTATGCTAAAGTCGGTCAACATGCAAGCCTCCCAAATAATGCAACAAGTAACACATAATATTACATAATGGTCTCAACAAGGATATCTATCTTATACGAGCCCTACTCCTGTGTCGAGCTTCGCTAAGTCGAATGATGCATCAAAACGATCCTACTAGGGATAATCAGGCATGTGGATTGTTCTTCTAGGTTTTTAAATCTTATAGGAGAAGGTATCTAGACCTGGTTTACTTGGATGGACAACCCTAGCCGAGGAGCATTTGCGTGCCGTCCGTAGAACGGTTCCGGTTTTTCGGTGGTTCTCCCTGCCTAAACATGTGTGATTAAATCCTTCACGAGGAGCAGGTCTGCACACTGGCTTTATCTGAGACAGAAAATTTTGTGAAGCTGGTCAGCACACACAACACTATTACTTATCAGAAGACTCAGATGGGGTGCGAGCGAAGACAGTTTAATTATACAGTTCAAACAATATCAAAGCAGTAAATGAGCGACAATTAGTACATTAAGCTTACATACATAGTAATATCCAAAAATTATAAAAGCCAAAAATTAATCAATGTACAAGCTCGAATTCTTATATAGTCCCTAGCAGAGTCGCCAGAGCTGTCACACCCTTTTTCTACCCACAAAATATATATGTGTGCTTTATGGATTGTGGGTTAAAGCATTTTTCCAATTAAAGCGACAAACTAGAGTAGGGATTATTTTATTGTTCAGAGTCGCCACTTGGAATTGATTTTTGGGTGTTCAAGTCACATTTTATTTGAATCCCTAGTCAAAGGAAGGTTTGACTCTATTATTATTGGTCTGCGAAAATAAAGTCTGGGTAATGAATTTTGTTGACCGGGGAGAAGGTGTAAGGCATTTCCCGTATCCCGTGGTTCTAGCACGGTCGCTTTTATTGACTAGAAAAATGGCTTGAATTATTTTTGGATAAAATGTGTTTTATTTGCCTTAAATTACTATTGTCTAGTACCACTTAATAATTAATTAAATTTTATTAATTGTGTCAATGTAAGCACACAAGGTCTTTCTTTTTAACACGTGCGTTTAACCAAGGAACGCGTGTGAACACATGGTAGAACATATTTTACTACTAAAGAGCCAGGGAGCGAAATGCACACATGATCATTTTATTAATTAAATGTTGACCAAGGATCGTGTATGAACACATGGTCTCATTTGATACGTGCCTAAAATCGCCTAGCGCTCAACTTAAATATTAGAAGTAATTTAAGTAATTAAATTATTCAAGAGGCAAGGATATGATATTTAAATTACTTTACTAACGTATAACAATTAAATCTTGGGCTAGCTTATGCTTAGTTTAAACTTAGGCATACTGAAATAACTCTACTTGGCCCATTTTTAATCAGAAAAATAAAGATAAAAATAAAATAAATCAGATCCAAATGGTTTATCTTAATGAATTCTGGCGCCTCCTATTTGGATTTGGGAATGTTGGCCCATTAAGTAATTCTGGACGTCCCTACAACTCAAAAGATTCTCTATTGTTAATTAATTTTGGGAAAACCCAAACATCTACTTCTAGTGAAACCTTACAGCAAAGTGAAACTACATGCCAACTAAGAAAACACAACATAAAGTAAAATTCTTACACGACATACCAAGGTACACGTGATATCCATAAGTAGGGTGTTCTTAAAAACTCTAAAAATTGAACCAAACCTAAAACCATACCAAATCGATCAAAAAAACCGATATTTTTAGGTTTGGTTTGGTTTAGTTTTGGTTTTAAATTTTAAAAATCGATCAAATTTGGTTTGGTTTTGGTTTTAATAAAAAAAAAATCGAACTAAACCGACTATAAAAGTAGCTATTTAAATTTATTATTACACCTATATATATGTATATTTTTATATAAAGTTTCTAAAATTTTGTGGTACATATTAGTCATTTGTATTTTTAGTCTAGTTCTTTATTATTATGATAATCTAATTCTTTGCCTTCTAATTTGATTGGTAGTTTTCTTTTATTAAGTGCAAGAATTTATTTCATGTTAAAAATAATCGATTTTTAATTGAGTACTTAAATTATTCATCACTATTTGAGTCAATTATCATCAATATATCTTGGTAAATGATAGATTTCTCAAAGAGCAATTGGTTTGATAGCATTACGTTGAAAATGTACTCGCCGGAATATGCGTTTGGTAGTGTATGTCTCATATTACCGACAAATAACCGAAAAAACCGAAAAACCGAATCGATAAAAAACCGACTTAATTGGTTTGGTTTGGTTCCAATATTTGAAAAACTCACTTATTTGATTTGGTTTCTTTTTAGGGAAAAATCGACTCAAACCGAACCATGAAAATCCCTGTCCATAAGAATTGAACTTATTCTATTAGTTAGTTAACTTTATTTGCTGACTTACTAAAGGTGGATATTCTTGCCACCAAAACTATTCACCTTGGACAAAGATTCCAATTTCGACCAAGATAAACTGCCAGCTTTTCATACCCACCTTACAAAAAGCATACTAACACAACAAAGACTAAAGCACATGGCTTTGTAGATAGAAAAACATAACGAAACTCATACTACAGCATACTAAACATTCATCCTCTTGTTCTTTTAGATTATGCACTAGATTCAAGTAGTTCAAACTAACGATGAGGAACAGGGATAGATGGATCTGCACACTACAAAATAAACTAAACTATTTAACTACAACAAAGAAACAGGTTACAAATATGCAGGTTTTAGCACTCAAACATTCGGCGAATCCTTTGAGAAAATTGCTCGAAACTATCAAGAAAAGAAACCTGCATTACAAAGGTTTATAAGGTTGCCTGGATAGCAGAAAGTAAAAGTGTTAGGAATAACTGAAATAACAGAAACCAGCAGCAACAAACAACTACAAACAGCAACAACCAGCAACTCTTAAGCCAAAGAGACTGAACCAAAGATGACCAATGAAGTAATTGAAACCCGCAATTAGTCACTCTAAAAATTTACAAGATCCCTCTACTTTCTTAAAGGTTTTGCACTTAAGAATCAACTCACAAAGCTCATGAGTTTCAGCTTACTATAGATGTTAAGTAGATCTTTTTTTTTCTCTCAAGTTTTGTGTTCCTTTTTCAGTGAGTCAGTATCCTTATTCTAAGTGTAAGAGAGTGTCTTTTATAGGAGAAGAAAATTATTTAAATAGGCAAATAAAGTCATATTTTTTTAACAGATTTTGGTTCACCAAAAGTCTGTCCAAAAGACTGACTTTGTGCGCTAAACACTGTTCAAAATCTGTCCAAAAAGTGAAAGGACAACCTGAAGATCTGCTATGTCAGTAGCAAGGAAACAAAATATCATTTTAGCCTTTTTTGTGATAAAATAACCTAAACTTCAGATTTTAACCACATCAATACCACCCTCTTGATTTTGAACCAAATCAAACAACTAAGAATTGACAAAATAGAAACAAGACTTCAAATGGAACTAAAACTCAAACTAACTCGATTAAAACAAATTGATTTGTGCAAACTAAACATAGAACAAAAAAGCTGGATTCACAAACTAATGCTCAAAATAGAACGAGCATCGTTAACAATCGGATGACGACGTTCAATAAATAAACAATCGATTAACTAAGAAAATAATTAAACTAATACACAAGAGATTATGTTTAATTAATAATAGTCTTAAAAAAAATAACTAAACTAAATAAAGATAACTAATTAAATAAATCAAACTTGAAATTCTAATTAACAATAACAAATCCAAAACGGAAAAATTAAAATGAGGAACTAAAATTAAAATCAAGAACTAACCTATTAATACTAAAAATAATCAGAAATTAAGTAAAGAGATGACGATTATACCTAACGATTGTGCTTGAAGTTGTTCAAGCCACGAGAATACGTCGAAGATACCAAGAAGTGGTTGCCCGACCATGGAACGCTTATTTCATTTCGGTAGACACCAAATTCAATGAACTTGGTATTATACCAATAGCAAATGAGTGTTCTTGGATCAGAATTAGGCTAAAACAAAGGAGGAGTGGTCGTGGGCAGTGGAGTGGCAGTGTGAGCGGGTCGGTGGGTAACGGGGTACTGGGCGTTTGGGGTGGAAATTGACATGAAAATATACGTCTCGTGGGAGTCTATCTGTTTATGTATGTGTCATGGGGCGGAGATGCCATGAATCGTGCAAATTTGGGCAAAATGAGTGGCGGCTAGGGTTCCCTAGATCTGAAATTCGTGGAGTTCGAGGGGGGTTTGAAGGATTTGGTCTGAAGATATGGAAAGATGAGGTGTTGGAGATTATATGGTGAAATTTTGGGGGTGTTTGGACCAACCTCCGCGGCGGTGGACGGTGGCAGATGCGGCGGACGAGAGAGAGCGAGAGGAGGGAGCTAGGGTTTGGTTATGGAGTGAAATTGGAGGATTTTCATATTTTTCGAGCTTTAAATTTGGAAAGGGAAATGGATCTAAGCCATTGGATCAAGAAGAATGGAGAGATGAGATTTGATCTTACATTTACTTATCAAAATGACGTAGTTTAGGTACGAAAGTACGTCGTTTCGTGATCTACACCTTGCAGCCTCTTTATGGATTAGCCATTGCACTTTTGGCCACTTAAATCAATTCAATTTTGGCATAATTCCCTTAATCCTACTTATTAAACTAAATTTACATAAATAACTTAATTAATTAAATAAATTATTCAAATGATCAATTAATTAGATTAATTCACCAACTGAATAGTTAGTTAATTTTTAAAATTCACAAATAAAGAAAGAACTAATTTTTTTTATTTTTATTTTTATTTTTTTGGTATTTTTATGATAGGAAATATGTTAATAAAGACACAAAAAATTGAGAAAAATAATTAAAATAATAAAATACCAATGACTTTAGGAGGTATTAAATAGTGCAAAAATTAGCTATTCACACCTAGGAAATGAGCAAACATAGATGAGACATGAACATTTAGACCCTGGATCAAATAGTACTGAAGCATCCCTACCGCAGACAAAAATAATACCTGTGATCACGGCATCTGAGGCCACTGCATATGGTCTGGACATAAAAGCATAGAACCTAGTTGGAGCACCACTTGACTTGCCTCCACCTGGATGGTCTCCACCTCTAGGACGGCCCCTACCCACCTGCCCTCCGCCTCTGGGCGGACGGACGACTGGTGGGACAGCTGATGCAGAAATCGTAGGCTGCTGACCCTGCTGCACTGCCTTGCCCCGAAGCCTGGGGTAGAATCTTTGCACATGACTGAAATCTCCGCACTCAAAACAACCTCTCGGTACGGTGGACTACTGACCTGAAGTCTGGCCATGATAGCCTGAATACTCACTGGAGGAACCCTGGATAGCTAGTGGGTGGTAGGAACTCTCTGGCATAGTACTGAAATAAGGCCGCATTGGAGCACCCCGAGGAGGCTGCGGTGTTGGGTATGTGGGCCGGCTAGACTGACCTCTACCCCCAACTGGGGCACCTCTGAACTCTCGAGAATATCGAAACCGCTTATCCCTCGTAGCTGCTCTCGGCTACGCTGATGCACACCCTCGATCCTCCTAGCTATGTCCATAACAAGCTCATAAGAAGTCTTTATCTCAACCTCTCAGGCCACAGTGGCCTGAATACTAGTGTGCAAGCCCGCAACAAACCTCCACACTCTCTATGCATCAGTAGGAAGTATCATAAGTGCATGGCGAGACAACTCATATAATCTGGTTTCATAGTCAGTTACTGACATCTGACCATGCTGAAGCTGCTCTAACTGAAACCGCAACTCTTCCCTCTGAGAGGGTGGAATATACCTATCCATAAAGATACAGGTGAACCTATCCCAAGTCATGGGAGGAGAATCTACTGGTCTGCCAAGAAGATAGGACTGCCACCACCTACGGGCTCTGCCCTCCAGCTGAAAAGTACCAAAGTCTACCCCATGGGACTCCAATATCCTCATGTTGTGCAGTCTGTCCCTGCACCGACCAACGAAATCTTGGGGGTCCTGATGCCGCTCACCTCCAAATACATGAGGATGAAGTGTCATGACCCAAAATCCAACTAGTCATGATGGCACCTAACCCAACCCGCTAGGTAAGCCAACCTTCAACTATTCAATTCCAATAACAATTATTTAAGAAATTTAAGTAAATAAAGATCTTAATCTTATACATTTTCCAAGAACTGGTAGTACAAATCATGAGCTTCTATGAATAGAGTTTACAAAGCGGAAATGGAATAAAAACATAGTCTGTTTGAATAATACATAACTAGAGTTTTTATAAACCTAAGGCTACCATGAACAAGAGGCAGCTACAACAGGAACGTCGGTACATCTTCAAATCCAGCAACCATCGAGCATAGCAACAACAATAGCCAACATCTGCACGCAATGTGCAGAAGTGTAGTATCACTACAACCAACCCCATGTACTGAGTAAGTAGTAAACCTAACCTTAGGTTGAAAGCAGTGACGAGCTTGTACCAAAGTCGGATCCAAAACCAATAGTCCACAACAGTCCATAACCACATAAAGCAAATAATGCAATAAGTAACTCAGAGATAAAATGCTCAGCTAAATCATGATTTCAAAATTTATAGTTTTTCCTTTCAAGTACATCAGTGAAAACCCAAATCGTTTACCGAAGTTGCCAAAAATATGAATGAGTTTAGAAACAATACTTTTTCCCGAAATCCTTTCAATAATAAATGAGATGTTTCATTTTCTTTCTAGATAATTCGTGTAAAACAAATGCATCACTATGCCCATCTGTCAACATGTGTGAAAAATCATGAATGATGTAATATCGTACAGCATGAGGAAAAATACATCTCTATGCATGTATGTCATGTGTGCATGTCAATGCAATATATCCTAGAGATAAAATCATATGCATACTCTTAGAGTATCATTTCACTCAGTCCTCACAGTCACTCAATCCTCCCAAATCGCTCGGCACTCGCACTCGGTACTCGCACTAAGTAGGTACATGCGCTCACTGGGGGTGTGTACAGACTCCCACTATAATCTGCACGGACAACTCACGTGCTACACGGACAACTCATGTGCTATAATAATATCTGGATCCGCACGGACAACTCACGCGCTATAATAATATCTGGATCCGCAAGGACAACTCACGTGTTGCACAGACAACTCGCATTCTATGATATCAATACCTGGATCTGCACGGACAACTCACGTGCTGCACGGACAACTCACGTGCTATGGTATCAATACCTCACAATAGGCCTCGGCCTCACTCAGTCATCAATTTCTCCAGTCTCTCTCTCATGGGCTCACAATGTCATGAAGATAGCCCAAAATGATGATATGACGTATCAACAAATAACAACAGAGACTGGGATATGATATGTAATGAAATGAATATGACTGAGTATAAAATTTTAATTTAAAACAATTAATTCACAGCAATATGACCTCTGTAGGTCCCAATAATACTGGCACCTAGCCTCAACATGATTTTTAGTGTGATTCTCAGCCCAATTTCTTTAACACATAAAACTGCATGGAAAATGCCAAGATTATTTGACTATAAAATTCCACGAAACAATTACGACATAATTTCTATGGTGCACGCCCACATGCCCGTCACCTAGCATGTGCGTCACCTCCAAACAATTCACATAATACGTATATTCAGGGTTCATACCCTCAGCTCCAAGATTAGAAGAGTTACTTACCTCGAACAAGCCAAATCCAAATGTCGAGCAAGCTAAACAATGCTCCATAAATTCCATTCTGCGCGTATCAACTTCCGAACAGCTCGAATCTACCATAATTAATTTGATTCAGTCCACAAAATTATAGGAATTAATTCCATATCAAAATACTAATATTTTCCACAAAAAACCAAAATTACACCCCAAACATCACCCGTGAGCCCCACATCTCGGAATCTGATAAAGCTCCCAAAATCTGACAACCCATCCAATTACAAGTTTAACCATACTAATTTCACTCAATGCTGACTCCTAATTGATGTTCAAAACTCAAATAATCATATTATGAACTTTGGGCCAATACCCCCATTTTTCTCTTTAAATTCATCAATCAATTGCTAAAAATGAAGATAGATTCATGGAATATAATCATAAGGGAGTCCAAAACAATTACCCCTAGTTGTGTGGAAATATTTCTCTCCAAAATCGCACAAACCGAGCTCCAAAATCAGAAAATGGGTAAAAATCACGAAACCCCGAATTTAAGCTTCTGCCCCAGCGATTTCCGCATCTACGGAGAAGGGGTCGCACCTTCGACCCTCGCATCTGCGGTAAAACTTCGCTTCCGTGAAAATGGCCTTGCCCAGAAATCCCCGCACCTGCGGATGTCAAATCCCGCTTCTGCGAAGCCTTATGCACCTGCGATTCCGAGTCCTGCATCTGCGCGCACGCAGGTGCGCTACAAAATCCGCTCCTGCGGTCTTCCTCACCCATCCACTTCTCGCTTCTACGACTCCACGAACACTTGAGCGACCATTGCACCTGCGCAAACCAGCCGTAGTGCGGTCATACCAGAACTAGAAACCTTCAGAAATGCAACATGAATGAAAATGATCTGGACCTCGTCTGAAACTCACCCGAGACCCCCGGGACCTCAACCAAATATACCAGCAAATCCCATAACATAATACGGACCTACTCGAGGCCTCAAATCACACCTAACAACATCGAAATGATGAATCACACCTCAAATAAAAATCTATGAACTTTGAACTTTCAAATTCTATATCTTGTGCCGAAACACATCAAATCAATTCGGAATGACTTCAAATTTTATACACAAGTCACATTTCACATTACGGACCTATCCCAATTTCCAGAATCAGATTCCGACCCCGATATCAAAAAGTCAACCCCCCGGTCAAACTTTCCAAAACTTCAACTTTCGGCTTTTCAAGCCTAATTCTACTACGTACCTCCAAAGACTTTTCCGTACGTGCTTCCAAGTCCAAAATCACCATACGGAGCTATTGGAATCATCAAAACTCCATTTCGGGGTCATTTACACATAAGTCGACAACCAGTCACTGTTTTAACTTAAGCTTTAAACCTTGGAACTAAATGTTCCAATTTATTCCAAAACCTCACCGGACACGAACCAATTACCCCGTCAATTCACACAAGAACTGTAAAGTAAAATTTGAGCAGTAAATGGGATATTGGGTTTTAATACTCAAAACTACCGGCGGGGTCGTTACATTCGCCCCCACTTAAACATATGTTCGTCCTCAAACTTGTCGAGAGTTGTTTCCAAGCCATCAAATCACTATTCCATCTTACCACACACGTACCCGGGGGTGAACCCACGTTACCCTATTCCATATAAGCTTGACAACACAATACAACTGAAATCATTGATTTAACTTTAGCCCGTAAACCTTTGAATGTAATTTCCAACCCTTAGAATTTCTTTCAAGACACGAATCTCACATCTACACACTGTATAAGTCTGAACAAGCTGTATTAAGCCATAACCACAGACATAATCACCTAACATATTACACAACTCGCATGCTCGTAGCACCATTCCTGATCACAGTAACTACTTCCAAAACCAACCAAATACTGGTATTAAACCCATGTCGAACCAAACCGCATCCCAAAACCTTCGTACACTGTTGATAACAAGTCACGGAGCTCTCTCGCCCAAACCAGAACCATAATCGCTTTCTGATCCGACTTTCAATAGTATACTCCCGAATATACCGTAATCAAACCTGATAGTACCCATTCTAGGTACGATGACCTCCTCTCACCTAACATAATCACTCTAGTGACATGACACATCAATACAGCTTAAAACCACAACCCGTGAAACCCGTGCGCCAAATAGCAACATTCCAAATATACTCAACCCTGAAAATGCCTCAAACGAGAGGACTATTCTGCCAGCTTAACAAGTACCATCACAACACCATGCTAAGAGCCTAGCACACACCATAGAACCAAAACACACGAATCCAACACAAAGGATCATATCTCAACATAACTTCGCTACAATGCGTGACCCCATCCAAACGCTGGTCCATATTATATACCTCGATCCGCCTTGCTCAAAATCAATAACCACGCAAAATTCGACATAAAGTACCCAAAGTGTATTACCATAACCACTGAGAGCAATCAACACAATACCATGATCCGAAAAGAACATAGCCAACACGCAATCAATCATGCATTACCCAAATACTCATCCCGCTCAAATCCCGATATAAAGCTCAAATAGAACTGCATCATATGTGCATATAACCAACGAATCACAACTCCTCGTAGCGTAGAAGAGTAACTCACAGATCGTTTTAGAACATGAATAAGCTCAACAACAACCAAATGGCACATCTCTCAACAATGGCAGTATGGAGCCAACCAATCCGACTCGGTGTAGAATACACATCCTAATTGGGCCTACAAATGGACCCCCAAATCAATTCTGGTCACCCACAAATAGATAAATAACCCTCCGAAATCCACAATGACTGAATCGTAACACATACTATCATCTGGCTAGCTTCGGCCACAACCTCACAGTCCGCAACCATGAAACAATCTGCTATTGAAACTTCCAAATTTCCAAATTTATAGGACACGTGAATCATCATAATTGATCCCAATTCTAGCCTTCGAATGACTAACACATCTCTCATGCACGATCATTCCACAAGAAATACTCTCATGATTCTTCCGTGCCACATAGCAATAACTTCAATATCAGCAGTCTATTAACCATGTGAGTACCGCAATACTAATTATACATCCGTAAGTCAAAATACAATGCGCCTTCTAAAATCCACCCCTCTTCTCATATAACACCAAGTAGTAATAGTATTCATCTAGTTATTTGGAACAGTCCATGTTGTCCAATATTCGTTACCTTCTCTTCAAGACTGTACTGTCACCTCGTACATGTAAATCTGACCTTCACACAACATATAACATCTATCTTTCCATCATGTTAAAAGCACAAGAATCTTATTATCAACTTTGAGTCACCAACAATTTACATACCCTATTAGTTAGAACCCTTTCTCTTGCTTCTTCCAGGAGAAAATCATAATACACAACACGTTCCCCACACCGGTAGAAAAGTATCCGGCTCAAACCATCAAGAGTATTTTGGAATTTATTTGCACATAATCAACCCTTAGAACTAAATTCCTCTAACTCGACCAAGCCACGTAGGTCACCAAATCTGAGAGTATTGCCACAAAATTCCTGTAAAGCCTCACCTCAGCATAAGAACCAAAAGAACCGATCATATCCATTACCATACTAATCCAACCTACTACCAAGATGTCCTATTTCTCCGAGTCCCTTTCGAATTTGCCTTCGGATTGATACTTCTCCTTGCTAAAATGCCATGATCTTTAGCCACAACTCACCCCACAAACATTAGCATAGAACCACAATGCCCTACGTCCATTGAGCAGTTGTATTCTTCTTAAGCACCTCCATAAATACCACAACTGTAACACTCACTCTGAAAATACCTTATGTGAATTTAAAATTGTTCTTCTTACCTTCCTTATACTAAATGTAGAATCCATAGTCATACAAAATTATCGCAAGTCCCGACGCCTTCAAATGCAAATCTCAGATTTTATCCATACATAAGTCCGGAAACATTCTCAATTGCTATATATAATTCTCAAACCCATTAGAATTTTCTCGGGTGTCACCTACTTTACTCAAATCTAAATTGCACCTCCCAAATGGGCTGAAAGACATGTGCCTCATTAGAACAACAACACTCAAAGAAGTAACTCTACTTTACACCACCTATCAAATTCATACTCCGTGCGCACTACATCATTCACCAACAAAAACTCACTCACCCCATGATTTTCATGTACTCATAAAGCGCAATATAACCCGTATCTAGAAATTTCCTTACTCGAGTCATTCTCGAGATCCACTTCTACAAGTCATCAATGATTCCCAAGTATACTTCAGCTCAAAACAAAAGTTTGACACATACCCATGAATTGATTTGTCCATAGCAGACTCCCTTACTTGGCTCAATGCCATAAATTTAAACACTCCATAACTCACAATACCCATACTTTATTACTGCCATAATACTGCAGTTGGTCCAACAAAATTTCTTTTCAAGCTCATGCAACACCAACCATAAAATACCTCAATCATCAGCTAAGTTCGCAATCATTCTCTTGACACTCAAATCAACTATCTCAGCTAGATCCAAATTCAAATTTCCACACATACGCCCTACTGGCAGAAAAAAAAACTCTCCACTCCCATACATGGAACATACCTACGTAGATTACTCTCCTAGAGATAACCCACTTCCTTAGCCTCAAATTGGCATCTTGTTATATCTTTTCACAGTCACCATTACTATGCAATCACTTAGTCTATCTGAGTCCAAACTCATTAACCATACATGAGAATTTAACTTTTCCCAAAATTTAACAATGTAAAAGATCCTTCAAAATATTCATACTCGAGACTGTACGTCACGTCAAAACAAAAATCAAGCACCCAATGGCCTTTCCTTTATATTTTACGGAAACACTTCTCATCACATTCAATGCTTCTTAACACATCCCGCAGTTATATAGTTACTCATCACAAGGCCATTCCACCACTCATCGAGTCATAAATTCCACCTGTAGGGACATTACCGGACATATAAATCCAAATGAACAAGTTATAACTGAAGCTACCGAGTTTAAACTGTGGTCTAACCATGGCCTCAAGTCCTCCAGACTGGCCCATCACCAAAACATAGAATACACATCTCGCACATCATCGTTGAAATCATTAGCCAGCGATACACGGCTGATACCGAGCGCTCATGTGCACATACGAATACGTGAAAGGAATTCAAGGGGTTATGTCTCAAGCTGAATCAATCTCGCACGATAAGGAAAGAAAGATGGGAAGTATATTGTCACGACCCAAATCAATGGGAGGCGACGGGCACCCGGTACCTTACTCAACCGAGTACCAACGTAACATATCTTTTGTATCATACTATCATAGGTAAATGAGCTGGAGAGGTTGTCGTGAGATAAGTAGAATAAAACATGAGTAAATACTCAATATAGGGTGACCCAACTTGATATACTGACTTATACATATGACGTACTGGCCTATAAGGCCATACCAGTATCCGTATACATGACATCTATCTACAAGCCTCTAAGAGTACATAAATATCATAAAGGTTGGGACAGAGCACCGCCATACCAATCAATACATATTAAATTTATACTGACCAAATAGGCAACTCCGAAGCAAGTGGAGTGCACAAACACCTTCTGGTGAGCTGATAGCCTACTAGGAGAACTCTCAACCTGTCTATCGGGACCTGCAGGCATGAAACGCAGCATCCCCAGGCAAAAGGAATGTCAATACAAATAAAGTACCGAGTATGTAAGGCATGACAGTAGTATATAAAAGACATGAAAGAAACATGGAGTAAAGAACTCAACCTGAAATTCTGAATAGCTCTAGGAATCATAAAACATTTATAATGCCATACATGTGTGTATAAATGTCATACCATACATAGGTATATGCGTACATAACATCATCAAGCCTCTGAGGGCATCCCATTATATCATCTCAGCCACTGTGGGAAAAATCATCAACGTATACCAGCTAATCAGGTGGTGGTGCGTATATAACGCTGTAACCTCTTCCCATATCCCATATACATATAATATACGTTAATAAGATTTCTCGAATATAATAATAATTTACATGGGGAATCAAGAATATAGACACCCCTAGTATTTCTATGAATATAGTCATTTATGAAAGTTGCGTATTTTGCTCGTTTTGTTTGTATCATTTGAATCATGCCAAAAGGAAATGAGGGATAACCTTAACTCCGTTGAGTCCTTAATAACTTCCAAGAATTTCTTCAAAAAAGTCAATTCAATCTACCACATCATAAGGAGATTCAAAATCAGTGATGAGTAAAGGCTAAGTCCACAACTTAAACTAGTAGCTCGTTTACGTAAATTTGGGTAGCATCTCCCCTATAACTAGGCCCTCCTCCAATACCATATACCAATAACAACAAGAACACAACAATAATAACATGTAAGAATCATTTTCCAACCTTATCTCCATCACAATATACCACAAAACAGCCCACACACCCTAATCACTTCATACATAAAACGACAACCAAAGTAGTGTCAAACAACTTAAAACAATGTAATGACGAACGACCAGCCCACCATTCCGTCATTATGTGGTGTTTCTCCACATCATTTGTGCTCCAAACCTCCATTAAATAGTATAAAAATATACAGCTCAAAGGCAACATGAAACATCCCACAAAACAGTCTACTACAAGTCAAATAACTCGAATTCACGGCTTCCGATCACCGTCCCGTGAGTTCTAACTATTAGGAAACAAATTTATCAACATTACTTGATATTTAAATACTTAAATACAGAAAGTACATGTTTTCTTAACTATGAAGTACCTTCCAAAATTCAAACTACAAAGAAAAAGAGAGGTGATATAGTGATACTTACATCATAGACATCGTTTTAATGTTAACGCTTCTTGATTCCGTGCCCGGGATGATAATCTTATTTGAAGATCTTGCGAAGAGCTTAAGAGTAAGATTAGGGGTGTTATTTGGGCTAGATCTCTGGAAATATGGAGAAATAGACGAGATGGGATGTAAAAACTCATTTATTTAAAAGTAAAAAAAGGTGATACTTGGCACCCTATGATTGGCCCTTCTTCCACCGATTATAACTTTTTATCCGTGTGTCTTATGAATAAACGGTTAAGAGCGTTGGAAAATAAATTCCAGTACCTTCAATTTGGTATATAATATATCCCAAAAAGACCTCATATAGCATAAGAAATATGCTTCTCAAAAAGCTCTGTTACAAGGCAAATCCTTAGTCGTTTTTCCGTAATTTAAATCCGATTTTTTCCAAACTTCATATTTTCTAACCAAACATCATATATAGCCATATTATGACTTTAAAATCATTTAAATCATGATTAACAAGTCTCATATTCATTACGTTACCTTGGAACACACATGGTGTAACAGTCTTTCCCCCTTAGAAACATTCGTCCTCGAATGTTAAACTCCCAAAATATCTATAGAAATTTTGGCAGAGTCTCCTCTGTAATGTTACTACTACCAACCTATCACACAGTAAACCAAACAATACAAAGCCACACAGGTCCACAATCATCAATAACACCAATGGACTCACACGACCAATAACAATAACTAACATAAGAATCAAGTACCATATACGTACCTAAAGGCTGTGATGTCTCAGTCTGATCCTCCTCCAGAAGTGGAAACAAGTGAGGATACCTAGTATTCATTTCTTATTGAGCTTCCCAAGTCATCTCCTCCACATTATTGTTAATCCAAAGTACTTTAACCGAAGCTACATCCTTAGTTCTTAATCTCCAAACTTGTCTATCTGGTATAGCAATGGGAGGTTCCTCATATGATAGCTGCTCTGTAACCTGAACATCGTCAACTGGAATGACTTTATAGGGATCTCCAATGCACCTACGGAGCATAGACATATGAAATACTAGATGTACAAACTCCAATTTGGAAGGCAAGTCTAACTCATAAGCTACTTGGCCTACTCTGCGTATAATCTTATAAGGTCCAATGTACCGAAGGCTAAGCTTTCTTTCTTACCGAATCTCATAACTCCTTTCATGGGTGATACCTTTAGGAATACCCAGTCATCTACCTTAAACTCCAAGTCTTGCTGTCGATTATCTGCATATGACTTCTGACGACTCTTAGATGCTAATAGCCTTTCCCTTATAAGCTTAATATTCTCAACTGCCTGTTGTACCAACTCTGGTCCTAACAACTTAGTTTCCCCAATCTCGAACCATCATATAAGAGACCTACACTTTCGTCCGTAAAGAGCTTCGTATGGAGTCATCTAAATGCTTGAATGATAGCTATTATTATATGCGAACTCAATAAGTGGAAGATGATCATCCCAGCTACCCCTGAAGTCCAGCACACAATCCCATAGCATATCTTCTAATGTCTGAATAGTACGTTCAGCCTGACCGTCTCTCTGGGATGAAATGTTGTACTAAGACTTACTTTGAGTCCCCAATACTTTTGTAAAGACCTCCAGAAATTAGCTGTAAACTGAGCACCTCTATCTGAGATAATATATATAGGGACACCATGAACTCATACTATCTCCCTAATGTAAAGCTTTGCATAATCCTCTGCAGAATAAGTAGTCCTGACAGACAAAACATGGGCTGCTTTTGTAAGTCTATCAACAATAACCCATATAGAATTGAACTTAAGTTGGGTACAAGGTAAGCCTATGATGAAATCCATACAAATCACTTCCCATTTCCAAGTCGGAATCTCTATAGCCTGTAATAATCCACCGGGTTTCTGATGCTCAATCTTAACTTGCTGACAATTAGGGCACTAAGCAACAAACTCTACTATATCCTTCTACATTCCGTCCCACCAGTATATTCCCCTAATATCATGATACATCTTCGTCGCTTCTACATGAATAGAATAATGAGAATAGTGACCTTCTCCCATAACCTGCTGCTGCAACCTTGCCACATTAGAACACATAATCGACCTCGATATTTGAGGACTCCATCTCCTGTAATCTCAAATGGTGTATTCTTCTATTGAGGGGATGTATCTTTGTAATGAGCTAGCACATGATCCTCATACTGGCGTTCCTTCACTTCAGTTACTAAAGAGGATGTTGTCGTATCCTGAATAGTAACTCTGGTATCACATGATCCCGGTAATCGAACTCCAAGACTAGCTAGTTGATGTATCTCATGGTCTATCCAACACTTCTCTGGCTATAAATATGATAGGCTACCCATAAATCTACGACTGAGGGCGTCGACTACTACATTCGTTTCCCCCGGATGGTATAAAATATCAACATCGTAGTCTTTGAATAGCTCCAACCATCGCCTTTGGCGTAAATTCAATTCCTTTTGATTAAAGATATATTGAAGGCTCTTATGATCCGTATAGATATCAACATGAATGCTATACATATAGTGCGTCCACATCTTTAGTGCATGAATCACCGCGGCTAACTCTAAATCGTGGGTCGGATAATTCTTCTCATGCTTTCTTAGTTGTCTTTAAACATAAGCAATTAATTTTCATGGTCGTTCTGCCACTTGTTACATGAATACATGGCTTATCTCATTGACCACAAATACTAAAATTTCCTGTAGTTCATATGATCTCAAATATAATCTTTTGATATATTGTTTTCTGTTCATTAGCCGCGATAGGTGCCACTTTCTTATGGAGTGCTTACAATATTGTTGTGAGACTGTTGTTACAAGACTATTTCTTACTTATGTCACTATGCTTAATTTGAAGCCTTTTTCCTTTTTGCCTCAGCTAGTCTTTCTTTGTAGTAATTAAGAGAGACCCTTTGACTTCTGTAAAGCTGCGAGCTTATTACATCGTATACTCGAAAGAATTGTTGACGTTATTACTCGCCTATAATTCTCCTTAATTACTTAAGTCCACGCCCTTTTGCTCGTAAGGTTGATTCTGAACTGAAAGTTTTTGACTGTCTTCTCAGTGGCACCATTTTTGTTTTTGTAATATTTATACGTCAACTTTAACAACCCAACTCTGATCTGAATATTTCTAAAGGATTACGATGTCATCATATTTGCGAGACTGAATTCCCTATGTTGGGTTTCACTATGTTTATCTTGCATAACCTGCTGATTTGTCTGTACCCTTTTGTTTAGCCATGGCTAGGCTCTTCCTGAATCAACTACTAACTACATGTTAGTCCATTATCATATCTATATTCTGCGTAATCTCTCGTGGGTTATATCATTTGTCTTAACTTACCCCGTACACTGGCTCCTTATGTATCCAGTGTTCATTTGCACTTATTTATCAATAACATCTAGTGATGCAACCCTTTCTGCCTCTCCCTGCCATCATGCTTACATAATGTTCTGGAGTCGTATCATATCCGTAGGATCTGAATAAATGCAATCTCATTCCTTTCGCCTTTCTACCATATTCTTCCTTTACTATTCCATAATTACCTTACCCATATAACTCCGACTTAATACCAGATCACGCTATCTTCCCCCCTTTAGGGGAGTACTAACATTTATAGCTATAATGATTTACCTATAAATATTTCACCTATTCACATTTGGCGTCTTTTCACATCTTCACGGACTCTTACTTGCCTTGCGGTAACCCTTCTGTACCAGGGATAATTTAATTTCTTATATACAAAGGTGACATCTAGTGTAACTGGCACACTTAGTACCTTAAGCTTAACTCTGCTCACAATGCTTGTTTTAGGGAAACGTCTTCCTAAATAACCTTTAAAAGTTATTCTTCTGTTGTCCATTCAATTATCGCCCGGAACGCGATCACTAAAATTCTCACGATGTCAACTATTATCAAATCCTTTGGTCTCGAATTCATGTTCAGTTTATCTTATTCACTAGCCCATACTAATTTCTATTATTCTGGGGTCTAACTTTTCCTTCTGGTAATCATGTATGAGTCACCAACTCATTTCTTTAAATGGGGACATGACTTTATGGCTTATACTCTTTTATTGTCTCAAGGCCGGTAACTTCTTGTCTTTTCCTTCACTTGACTATAGAATCTGTAATCTTGTCATATTTTGATTTACCATTATCATCCATTTATCACATCTTACTCATAATGCTTCATTTACTTTCTTCTTATTCTCCTGCTAATATTTCTGTATATCACCTTATTATGAAAACTTATTCAAAATATTCTTTCACTTTTAGCCCCCCTTGATTCAACTCACTGGATCTTCGGGTCGCCTAACACTCTCTCTTTACTAGGGACGAGAGCCATACAAAGGTAAATATTTATCCCTTCTAGGATTCCACTTCCTATCTTCTAAAATTTCTAAACATTATAGTATTCATATCTAATTGTACTATTCTAGAGTGCACCATCTGGGTGTCTCACAAGGAGAACCATTACCACGTTTGCAATATTCCTCGAAAATGTGAGCTAATGATAACATTCCCTCAAAACTATTTGGTTACTCTAACCCTACCTGGATGCTGATATCACATCTTTCTCTTAAATTATATCTGTTAGCTCCCACATGGCATAACTGAAATGGGTGTTGTCAAGTGAATATATCTTTGTTATTATTGAAAGTAACTCAGAATGCTTATACTTCTCTGCCTGAATTTTAAATACAGATAATCTTCACTAACTGGGTACCTCGCATCGTTTTTCACCTAGCTTCTTTTACTTGTTGAAACTTGTATCTACCTTCTAATTCTCTCATTGCCTTTTTTACCATAAGGGTATATATATA
>AWOL01S0009071.1:12274-29016 GCA_000715115.1 Nicotiana otophora | reverse complement strand
TATATATATATATATATTCATGCCTTAGGGATCCTTATAAAGAAGCTCACACATTGTAGTACACACATAATCTACTGAAAGCCATACATTTACTCATCATAAGCATGACGCAAAATCGAGTTCCTTTGACTCAACTCTTCCACAACCACATTCAATCTCTTACCAGCTATTTTTCCGGATGTAGATGTTGTTGTATAATGAATAAAATAAAATTTAGGAATTTTAATTTCTCACAAGTGAGCTCTACCACACGATCTAGAGTAAGAAGAAAGGGTGACAGTCCTAAATGCCCTGTAGCCTCCTGCTTATAAGTGTGGTGCACAACACACCCATAAACAAGACTCTACTAGACACGGCTTGTACACTCCCTAAGATAGAACTGCTTTGATACCACTTCTGTCACGACCCAAACCAATGGGAGGCAACGAGCACCCGGTACCTTACTCAACCGAGTACCAACGTAACGTATTTTTCGTATCATACTATCATAGGTAAATGAGTCGGAGAGGCTGTCGTGAGATAAGTAGAATACAACATGAGAAAATACTCAATATAGGGTGACCCAACTTGATATACCGACTTATACATATGACGTACTGGCCTATAAGGCCATACCAGTATTTGTATGCATGACATCTATCTACAGGACTCTAAGAGTACATTAATATCATAAAGGTCAGGACACATCCCCTCCATACCAATCAATACATATTCAAATCATACTGACCAAATAGGCAACTCCGGAGCAAGTGGAGTGCACAAACACCTTCTGCTGAGCTGATAGTCTACTAGGAGAATTCTCAACCTATCTATCGGGACCTGCGGGCATGAAATGCAGTGTCCCCAGGCAAAATAGAAGTCAGTACAAATAAAGTATCGAGTATGTAAGACATGACAGTAGTATATAAAAGACATGAAAGAAACATGGAGTAAAGAACTCAACCTGAAATTCTGAATAGCTCTGTAAATCATGGAAAATTTATAATGTCATGCATGTGCGTATAAATTCCATACCATACATACGTATATGCGTACATAACATCATCAAGCATCTAAGGGCATCTCATCATATCATCTCAGCCACTGTGGGCAAAATCATCAACATATACCAGCTGATCAGGTGGTGGTGCGTATATAATGCCATAACCTCTTCCCATATCCCATATACATATAATATATGCGTATATAATGCCTTCTGGTCATGGGTCAATGTACATGTATAAATGCATGAAATGCATAAGAAATACGTTAATAAGATTTCTCGAATATCATAAAATTAATATGCCTTTCGGACAAACTTTATTAAATACGTATTTTTTTTAGACCCATGAATAGAGGATATAATAATAATTCACATAGAGAATCAAGAACATAGACACCCCTAGTATTTCTACAAATAGAGTCATTATGAAAGTTGTATATTTTGCTCGTTTTGTTTGTATCATTTTGATCATGCCAAAAGGAAAGGAGGAATAACCTTAACATACCTTAACTCCGTTGATTCCAAAACACCTTCCAAGAAATTCTTCAAACAACTCAGTTCAATCTACCACATCATAAGGAGATTCAAAATCAGTGCTGAGTAAAGGCTAAGTCCACAACTTAAACTAGTAGCTCGTTTACGTAAATTTCGGCAGCATCTCCCCTGTAACTAGGCCCTCCTACAATACCATATACCAAAAATAACAATATGTAAGCATTATTTTCCAACCTTATCTCCATCACAATATACCACAAAACAGCCCACACACCCTAATCACTTCATACATAAAATAAAAACCAAAGTAGTGTCAAACAACTTAAAACAATGTAACGACGAACGACCAGCCCACCATTCCGTCATTATATGGTGTTTCTCCATACCCTTTGTCCTCCAAAACTCCATTAAATAGTAGAAAAATATACAGCCCAAAAGCAACACGAAACAACCCACAAAACAGTCCACTACAAGTCAAATAACTCGAACTCACGGCTTCCGATCACCGTCCCGTGAGTTCTAACTATTAGGAAACGAATTTATCAACATTCCTTGATATTTAAAAACTTAAATACAGAATGTAAATGTTTTCCTAACCATGAAGTACCTTCCAAAATTTAAACTACAAAGAAAAAGAGAGGTGATATAGTGATACTTACGTCATAGGGATCGTTTTAATATTAACGCTTTTTGATTTAATGCCCGAGATGATAATCTTGTTTGAAGCTCTTGCAGAGAGCTTAAGAGTAAAGTTAGGGATGTTATTTGGGCGCGCTCTCTAGCAATATGGAGAAATAGACGAGATGGGATGTAAAAATCCCATTTATTTTAAAGTCAAAAAGGTGCTACTTGGCACCCTATGATTGGCCTTTTTTCTAATACTTATAAATTTTTTATCCGGGTGTCGTATGAATGAACGGTTAAGAGCGTTGGAAACTACATTCCAGTACCTTCAATTTGGTATATAATATGTCCCAAAAGGACCTCAGATAGCATATGAAATGTATTTCTCAAAAATATTTATTACAAAGCAAATTCTTAGTCGGTTTTTCCGTAACTTAAATTCGATTTTTCCCAAACTTTATATTTTCTAACCAAACATCATATATATCTATATTATGACTTTAAAATCATTTAAATCATGATTAACAAGTCTCATATTCATTACGTCACCTTGGGACGCACAGGGTGTAACATATATATCTTAAATGCCCTGTAGCCTCTCGAAGATAAGTATGAACATCATCATACCAATCAGCAAGACTCTACTAGACACTTGCTCATGACTTGTAGAACCTATGAACCTAGAGCTCTGATACCACCTTGTCACGACCCAAAATCTAACTAGTCGTGATGGCACCTAACCCAACCCGCTAGATAAGCCAACCTTCAACTATTAAATTCCAATAACAATTATTTAAGCAATTTAAGTAAATAAAGATCTTAATATTATATATTTTCCAAGAACTGGTAGTGTAAATCATGAGCTTCTAAGAATAGAGTTTACAAAGTGGAAATAAAATAAATACATAGTCTGTTTGAATAATATATAAAGATAGTTTTTATAAACTTAAGGCTACCATGAACAAGAGGCAGCTGCAACAGGAACGCCGGTACATTTTCAAATCCGGTAACCATCGAGCACATCAACAACAACAGCCAATATATGCACGCAATGTGCAGAAGTGTAGTATCACTACAACCAACCCCATGTACTGAGTAAGTAACAAATCTAACATTAGGTTGAAAGCACTGACGAGCTTGTACCAAGGTCGAGTCCAAAACCAATAGTCCACAACAGTCCATAACCACGTAAATAAAATAATACAAGAAGTAACTCAGAGATAAAATACTCAGCTAAATTATTATTTCAAATGTTATAGTTCTTCCTGTAAAGTACATTAGTGAAAACCCAAATCGTTTACCGAAGTTGCCAAAAATATGAATGAGTTTGGAAACAATAATTTTTCTCGAAATCCTTTCAATAATATATGAGATGTTTCATTTGCTTTCCAGATAACCCGTTTAAAAAAAATGCATCACTATGCCCATCTGTCAACATGTGTGAGAAATCATGAATGATGTAATATCGTACAACATGAGAAAAAATAGATCTTTATGCTTGTATATCATGTGTGCATGCCAATCCCAGAGATAAAATCATATGCATACTCTTAGAGTATCATTTCACTCAATCCTCCCAGTCACTTAGTCCTCCCAGTCACTTAGTCCTCACAGTCACTCAATCCTCCCAAATCGCTCGGTACTCGCACTCAGTAGGTACCTGCACTCACCGGGGGTGTGTACAGACTCCGGAGGGGCTCCTATAGCCCAAGCGCTATAATCTGCATGGACAACTCACGTGCTGCACGGAAAACTCGCGTGCTATAATAATATATGGATCCGCACTGACAACTCATGCGCTATAATAATATCAGGATCCGCACAGAGAACTCACGTGTTGCACGGACAACTCACGTGCTATGATATCAATACATGGATCCGCACGGACAACTCACGTGTTGCACGGACAACTCGCGTGATATGGTATCAATACCACACAACATGCCTTTGGCCTCACTCAGCCATTAATCTCTCCGGTCTCTCTCTCATGGGCTCACAATGTCATGAAGATAGCCCAAAAATGATGATATGATATATCAATAAATAACAACAGAGAATGGGATATGATATGTAATGAAATAAATATGACTGAGTATAAATTTTCAATGTAAAACAATTCATTCACACCAATATGACTTATGTGGGTCCCAATAATACTGGCACCTAGCCTCAACATGATTTTTAGTATGATTCTCAGCCCAATTTCCTTAACACATAAAACTGCATGGAAAATGCCAAGATTATTTGACTACAAAATTCCAAGAAACAATTACGTAACAATTTCTATGGTGCACACCCACATGCCTTCCACCTAGCATGTGCGTCGACTCCAAACAATTCAAATAATACGTATATTCAGGGTTCATACCCTCAGCTCCAAGATTAGAAGAGTTACTTACCTCGAACAAGCCGAATTCAAATGTCGAGCAAGCTAAATAATGCTCTAGAAATTCCATTATACGCGTATCAACTTCCGAACAGCTCGAATCTACCATAATTAATTTGATTTAGTCCACAAAATTATAGGAATTAATTCCATATCAAAATACTAATATTTTTCACAAAAATCCGAAACTACAACCCAAACATCACCCGTGGGGACCACATCTTGGAATCCGACGAAGCTCACAAAATCCGATAATCCATCCAATTACAAGTTCAACCATACTAATTTCATTCAATTCTGACTCCAAATCGATGTTCAAAACTCAAATATTTATATTATGAACTTTAGGCCAATACCCCCATTTTCTTCTTTACATTCATCTATTAATTGCTAAACATGAAGATAGATTCAAGGAATATAATCACAAGGGAGTCAAGAACACTTACCCCAAGTTGTGTGGAAAAGTTTCTCTCAAAAATCGCCTAAACCGAGCTCCAAAATCAGAAAATGGGTAAAATCACGAAACCCCGAATTTAAACTTCTGCCCCAGCGATTTCCGCATCTGTGGACAAGGGGTCGCACCTGCGACCCTCGCATATGCGGTAAAACTTCGCTTCTGCGAAAATGGCCTTGCCCAGAAATCCCCGCACCTGCGGATGTCAAATCACGCTTCTGCGAAGCCTTACGCACATGCGATTCTGAGTCTCGCATCTGTGCGCACGCAGGTGCGGTCATACCAGAACCAGAAACCTTCAAAAATGCAACATGAATGAAAAGGATCCGGACCTCGTCCGAAACTCACCCGAGGCCCCCGGGACCTCAACCAAATATACCAACAAGTCCCATAACATAATACACACCTACCCGAAGGCTCAAATCACATATAACAATATCAAAACGACGAATCACACCTCAAATAAACAATCTATGAACTTTGAACTTTCAAATTCTATATCTTGTGTCAAAATACATCAAATCAATCCGGAATGACTTCAAAGTTTTCACACAAGTCCCATTTCACATTACGGACCTATCCCAATTTCCAGAATCGGATTCCGACTCCGATATCAAAAAGTCAACCCCCCGATCAAACTTCTCAAAAATTTAACTTTTGGCATTTCAAGCCTAATTCTACTACGTACCTCCAAATATTTTTCCGGACGCGCTCCCAAGTCCAAAATTACCATACGGAGCTATTAGAATCATCAAAACTCCATTTCGGGGTCATTTACATATAAGTCGATATCCGGTCACTATTTTAACTTAAGCTTTAAACCTTGGAACTAAGTGTTCCAATTCATTCCAAAACCTCACCGGACATGAACCAATTACCCCGACAATTCACACAACAACTGTAAAGTAAAATTTGAGCAGTAAATGGGGATACGGGATTGTAATACTCAAAATGACCGGCCGGGTTGTTACACGAAGTCTGGTCCATCTGTCCAATAGCCTTTGCGGCTCGCCGGCCGCAGCTGGTCTGGACTCAGGTATAACTTCTGCAACTGGCTGAGCTCCGCCCACGGGTAGTGTGCTCGGGGTCTGATATACAGCAGTTTCATGCCTAAGAGCTTGAGCAGTACTGGTATGTGCTCCCCTCCCGCCTGAGATATGACTAGGTCTACTGGAAATAAACCAGCCTGAGTCATAGTATCCATGAACTGTAGCATACGGCCCATGACCTCATGAAATCCCGATGCAGACATGAAATCCATCGGGGTTGGCTCTACTGCAGGCACCTCGCCCTGCTCCTCAATAATGGTTCTCGCCCTGCTCCTCAATAATGGGACCCTCTACTAGATCTGCTGGTGGCATAGCTGGAGCAACTCTTGGACACCCTCATCCTCTACCACGGGCTGGAGCCCTCCCTTGGCCTCTGCCTCTGCCTCTTACTTGGTCTGGAACATCTGTTAAGCGTGTTCTCACCATCTGTGAGAGAATGAGAGAAAGATACTTAGTATCACATCAATTGCACTATAGGAGATAAAGAAAGAGTAGTTTTCTAACACCCTATAGCCTCTCGAAGATAAGTACGGACGTCTCTGTATCGATCCGTAAGACTCTATTAGGCCTGCTCATAACTTGTGAGACCTACGTGAACCTAGTGCTCTGATACCATGTTGTCACGACCCAATTCTCTAATAGGCCGTGATGGCGCCTAGCGTCGTTGCTAGACTAGCCAACAGTGAACCAACCACTAAATCCCCTTTTTACTAGATTTCCTAGTAATTAAACTTTCCTTATTCACAAGATTTAAGAAATAACATGTTTAAATAAATAAAACAAAAATAGCTGAGTGCAATCATAACCAAAATAAAATCCAAAACAACAAGTCTACTGGTGTGTGTGCCAATACCTGGTGTCACAAGTGTATGAGCACTAATAGATTATACAAAACTCTAGCTACTGTCTGAAATAGAAATAGAAAGAAATGAATGTAAAGGAGAGACACTAGTTGTTGCGGAACGGCTCAGGAAGCAGCTCACCATTAGGCCTCCGGGTAACGGAAATACGCGCCGGTGTGATCGCCAGGTGCACCTGCCTCAAATCTTGCACGGTCAGTGCAGAAGTGTAGCATGAGTACATAAACAACATGTACCCAGTAAGTATCAAGTCTAACCTCTAAGAAGTAGTGATGAGGGGTCGACATCGACACTTACTATGGGCTAACGATAAAATACAGAATTTATAAATGAACATGGGGTATAAGAGAAATAATAATAACTCCTTATCAAACATGAACAAATAATCCTTTCACAATTAAATAAACTCCAAGTAAATTCCTGTCATTTATAATTGTATCCTCACAAGTCACGAAATAATATCAAGCATGATTTGACTCCGAGTACTATTAAGCATGATTTATGCCGAGGTCGTACGACCCAATATAGAATAACATATACACTGCCAAGGGACGTGCAACATGATCCATAGATGTATTTATTCTACTGCTGAGGCGTTCGGCCCCCTCCATAAGAAGAGAGGATTCCTTATAAACATTTAACTTTTACCGTTATTAAAGGCTAGTACACTGGGTAATACAAATTCCCTTAACGGTCTTTTCAATTTATTTAACAAGTTCTAATATAGTTTAGGCACTTAAATTAACAAGTAAGGTGCACACATTTCAAGTAATTCATGATTTGGGTCCTAAAACTACCGGGACACAAGGATAATTAGTAGCTACGTACGGACTCTCGTCACTTCGTACGTACATAGCCCCCCACAATTAGAAGCAACATTTAATTCAAATCACCTATGGGGAAAATTTCCTCTTACAAGGATAGACAAGAGACTTACCTAGTCTCAAAGCTCACTTTTCGGTCAAAATTTTGTTCTAAAGCCTCAACTCGGTGCCGAAAAATCCGAAACTAGCCAAATGTTATATAATTTAATCAATACATGCTCAAAAGTTTATAATTTAATTATTAGAGTAATTACCCATCCAAAATTGGAAGATTCCTAAATTTCACCCCGGGCCCACGTGCCTGGATTCCGAAAATATTTGTAGGAAATTGTTACCCATAACCTTAAGAACTCAAGTATACAATTTTCATCTTATTCCATAACCATTTTCTTAGTTAAAATCTCATCTTTTAATCAAAACCTAGGTTTTTCAACTAAACCCATAATTTTTATAATTTTACATGTTAACATCTACCCACAATCTATGTATTAAACTTACATTGGGTAGGAATTACTTACCTTCAATAGCTAGGTTGAAAGCCCCCTCTTTGAAGCTCCAAAATCGCCCCAAGTGCAATGAAAATGGACTCAAAATGTTTGAGTCCCGACTTAAATGAAGTTTCTGCCCAGCAGGATTTTTGCACCTGCGGTCACTGGGCCGCATTTGCGGTACCAATTCTATGGCACTAGGCTCGCTTCTGCGGAACTCCACAGGCCCAGCGCTGGCCACATCTGCGGACGAGTTTTCCACTTTTGTGGACTTGCTTCTACGGCTCCTCATCGCAAAAGTGGGGTTGCTTCTATGCGCACCCCTTCACTTCTGCGGACCTCTGGCCAAGGCTCCAAAGCCGCTTTTGCGACCAAAATTGCTCATCAGCGAGATCGCACTTGCGACCAAAAGCTTGCAGGTGCAGGCACACCAGAACTAGTGCACCAGCAGCCCTTTTGAGTCTTAGCTCAATTTGTGCATCGTTCGAATGGCATAGAGGGCCCCCCGAAGCCCCGTTCAAATATACCAACAAGTTTGTAATCCTAAAACGGACTCGCTCGCACCCTAGGAACGCGGAAAACAACATTAAAAATAAGAATCGTAACCCAAAACCAATAGAATCAACTTATGAACTTTAAATATTTTCCAACTTACTCCCACCGCACCGAAACATACTTAAACTACTTGGAATGACACTAAATTTTGCGTGCAAGTCTGAAATCACCATATGGAACTATTCTCAGGTTTGGAATTCCAAACGGACCTCGATAACACCAAATCCTACTCCGAACCAAATTTAAAGAACTTTAAAACCTTCAAAGTGTCAACTACCAATATTAAGCGCCGGAACGCTCCCGAGTCCTCCAAAACCCGATCTGAACATACGCTCAAGTCCAAAATATCATACGAACTTGTTGGAATTGTCAAATCCCGGTTCTGAGGTCGTTTACTCAAAATATTGGTCAAAGTCAAACTTAGGCTTTTAAAGCTAAACCAAGGAACCAAATATTCCGATTTAAATCCGAACCCTTCTAAATCTCAAACTAATCATCTCCGCAAGTCATAAAATAGTGAAAGCACATACGGGGAGTCTCATTTAGGGAAACAGGATTCTAGAAAGCAAAACGTCCGGTCAGGTCGTTACAGTCATGGTGATAGATTCCAATTTGTGAGTTTGTAGAGTCTTATAACCATCTAATATATTAATGGTCAAGGCATAAATTTTGATTCACGTGTCCCCGGGCATTTATGCAAAGGCACACTAGCATATACAAATTTTAGAAGATTTTGAGCCTGAATTTTCACTGTTTCGAGTTCAGACTCCAATGTCTCCAGATTTACTAGGCCAAAAACACACAAATTCTTGATCCCCGTGCAATTACTTATATTTAGATCCCTTATAAATGGGCATGTACTAATTAATCATTGCAATTTGTTGGTAGTGCTATAATCAATTTCAGAGTTGCACTTGTGTAGCAATAATCCAGTCAGCGTCTTAGCTGCATAAATAGCATCAGGTATGCTATAGTTCAAGTTACACACTTAAGAAACTTCTAGAGGTTCTAACATTATGTTTAATTGCCAATTTCAACTGGCGATCAATATGAGAAGACAATTCCTGATGTTTATCAAGATTAAGGCTTTGTAGGCTGAGTGTTTCAATTATCAAGGTTTGCTCGGCGTAAGGCCGCAAGGCATCATCAACGTTGCAATCTCCAAATTGAACTCCATATCTTATAATCTGTTTGGCTAAGCTTCTTACCATGTCAAAAGTGGTTTTTTATTTTCAAAAAAGTATTTTTCCTCAATTTGAGGTGTTTGGCCAAGCTGTTTTTGGGGAAAAAAATACTTTTGGCTAGAAGCAGAAGCAGAAAAAAGTAGCTTCTCTCCAGAAGCAGTTTTGACTTTTCTTCTTTCTAAAAATACCTTTTGCAAAATATTATATATACCAAAATAACCTTACATAGTTTAAACTATTAAGTAATATAAAGTTACTTTTGGGATGAACTTTCATATTTATTGAATGATTTTTTGATATATTTAAATTATCTTGAAAGAATAAAGTACTTTTCAATTTTATTTTTATATTTTACTTAAATAAAATAAAAAATTTAATTATTATCTTTAATAATAAATATGTGTAATTGTTTATCTATTTATATAATATTGACTATTAAGCAAATCTCCTCATGTCCTTATTGTAATTTGATACTTAAAAGCATTTTTTGAAAAGTTTTGTCAAACACAAATTATTGTTCAAAAGTGCTTTTCAAATTGATTAGCCAAACACAAACTGCTTTTCTTCGAAAATACTTTTTCGAAAAACACTTTTGAAAAAAGCACTTCTCAAAATAAGTTAATTTTTTCAGCTTGTCCAAACAGGCTACCAGACAAGATGCAAGTTCGAGCTTCTTCTTTTATGCTGTATTGGCAATAAATTCGACGTAAGATGTCATAAATTATATGTACAGGCAACTCTGATTTTTTGTCTCCTCCATCACCTATTATTTCCACACAAGAAGTAATTTAATCACGAATAAATTATTCAAGAATGACTATATAGAAAAAATCATAGCACCGATATTTATAAAAATATAAAACTTACTTTGACTAGAAAACTTATTCATATAAAATTTTGACTATAAATCCTAAATAGACATAGAATTAAATTTTATAGTAGAAGCATTTAAGCTTATTCCGTCATAGACTTTTACAATCCCCATTCCGAGTTGGAGTTGGTCATAATTTTTCCATATGTTCTCGGCCAAAATAAAAAGGAGAAAACAAATCTATATGTAAAAGCAAACAAGGAAACGAATTCCTCCCCTTTTCTCGACATTAAAAGCAAAAGCCAGCGATTGTGGATTCGTTTTTTCCGACTCGCTATTCACTTTTTCATCCTCACTCTCCTTTTGTATACGGTGAAAATAGATTTCACCCTTTCTACGTTCGATCGAGTTCAAGTAGTAAGAAGTCGGAGTGAGATTTTGGGAGTGAGCTCCGAAGACAGTACTAACGAGCCTCGAGTCCGAAGGCTGCTCGAGGAGTCGGCTCGATAACCTTATCGAGCCCGTGACCGAATTGATCCGCAAGGCATTGCTTCGAGGTCGGAAATGCGCGACGCCCATCCCGAATGTCGAACTCGAGCCAAGACCAAAGGGCTTGACCCAGTAACGAGTTCGAGCCAGTATCGAGCTCACATACAAGAGCCGTTGCAACCGCACCAAGAGAGAGTCTCTTGGCGGAAATCGAGAAAGAGACAAATCATTATGGGTCCTCCACTATATGCTTTATTTTATTATTTTTTGTAATGACCCTCTACTATAAAAGGGGGAATCCTTGTAAGCTATGGACACAATGAATACACTAGAAAAAAAAGACCTCCTTGTGCTTGTTTTACTTCATTGTATTCGTTCTTTCTGATTCATTATTCCCACTGTCATAGTCAAGAATATTCGTATTGCTATCTCTCTATACGATTTGTATCAAAGGGTATCACGTATCCTTAGAACCATACATAAATTTAACGTTCTTCGATTTTTCGGGTAAACAGTTTGGCGCCCACCGTGGGGCTAAGGATAACAGTGATTGTTTGACATAAATCTGCAGTACACACCAGTTTACAACTTCAAATCAGCAATCGCTTTACCTATCGACCACGAAGTCGGCCTTCAATATGAAACCAATAACTTAGCACCCGGGGGCGGAAGGCCACTTGACGATGGCATTGAAGCTCGAATCGAAGTACCCGAAATTAGAGCCGAAGTACCATTGGATGTCAATTCACGAATAACTCTGGAGGCGAATCAGCGTTCCGAACCGGAAAAAAGTATTCAGGGCGATACTCGATCCGTAGCCCGAGATACCCATAACGCGGGGGAAATCGGAGCCAGCTTACATATGATCTTCGAGATGCTAGAAGCCCAACAAGTAGTGATAGTCCAGTTATAGAGCCAAACTCATATACAAAGCAGGCCGGATCCCGATCCGCTTCGAGAAATCACCCCCAAAACGGAGCCCGCCATAGTAAAATCAAACGAGCAAGAATCGGGGACCACTCCCGAAATTACTAAATTGCTCGAAGAACTCACAAAATGAGTCGAAGCCAACAACAAGAGAGTGGAAACATATAATGCCAAGGTCGATCAAATCCCTGGGGATTCACCAATGATAAAAGGGCTGGATTCGAAAAAATTCATACAAAAGCCTTTTACCTCGAGTGCCCCCAAAACCAATCCCCAAAATATTCCGTATGCCCGAAATTCCCAAATACAATGGTACGACCGATCCTAACGAACACGTCACCTCTTACACATATGCCATCAAAGGTAACGATTTGGAGAACGATGAGATCGAATTCGTGTTGTTGAAAAAGTTCTGGGAGACCCTCTCGAAGGGAGCAATGATCTGGTATCAAACTTTACCGCCTAATTCCATCGATTCTTTTGCCATGTTAGCAGATTCGTTCGTAAAGGCACATGCCGATGCCATAAAGGTTGCAACAAGGAAATTGGACCTCTTCAAAGTAAAGCAAAGGGGTAATGAAATACTGAGGGAATTTGTATCCCGATTTCAAATGGAACGTATGGAATTGCCACCGGTCATAGACGATTGGGCCATACAAGCTTTCACCCAAGGGTTGAACGAGTTGAGTTTGACAGCGTCACGTCGGCTAAAGCAAAATTTGAGCGAGTATCCAGCAATACCTTGGGCAGATATACACAACCGAGATCAATCGAAAATTAGGGTCGAAGATGACCAGTTGGGAGCTCCGTATGGACCCGTGCATCAGAACAGGACAGCTACTAAAAACCAAAGGGAGATCGACAGAGAACAAAGGTCGAACAGAGACCGATATCAACCGTATATTGCAGATCGGATGAACAACAGTCCAACACACAATATAGTTCGGAACAATCTAAGGATTGATCGAGGGCAAAATTCTCGGGGACTTATGAGCAAGAGCGGCTTTGATAAATATGCAGCGTTGGTGCATCCACCATCGTGTCGGCTATCGGACGCATTAAAGACACCAAGTAGCCTCGACCCATGCAGACCAATCCTGCCCAAAGGAATCCCAATCAAATGTTCGAATATCATGGCACCCATGGTCACAGAACGGAAGATTGCAGGCAACTAAGAGAGGAAGTAGCCCGCTTATTTAACAAAGGGCACCTTTGGGAATTTTTGAGTGATAGGTCGAAGAACCATTTTAAAACAAGGATTTTGGCAAGCAAAACGAGCAAGAAAAACCGTAGCACATTATTCACATGATAATCGACAGCGCCAATACCCCTCAGGGACCAATGCTTAAACGCACTAAAACATCGATTGTGAGGGAAAAGCGATCTCGGACTCAAGATTACGCACCCACGGGGACTTTGTCCTTCGATGATATAGATGCAAAAGGAGTCATCCAACCTCATAACGATGCACTAGTAATATCAGTACTCATGAATAAAACTAAACTTAAGCGTGTGTTAATCGATCCAGGTAGCTCGGCCAACATCATCAGATTGAAGGTCATAGAACAGCTCGGCCTACAGGACCGGATCGTACCCGCAACTCTAGTTCTAAACGGATTCAATATGGCATGTGAAACCACTAAAGGTGAGATAATCTTACCAATAAACGTAGTCGGAACCATCCAGGAAATGAAGTTTCACGTGATCGAAGGCGACATGAGGTACAACGCTCTTTTCGAAAGGCCATAGATCCACAACATGAGAGCTGTACCTTCGACCCTACACCAGGTCCTCAAATTCCCGACATCGAGAGGTGTCAAAACAGAGTACGGAGAACAACCGGCCGCAAAAGAAATGTTCGCCGTCTAGGAAGCAAAATCAATATCCTCGCCTTTGCCGATAAAGGGATCGGGCTTAGAAGGAGAACAGGACACCAAATAGCAATCACAGATGTCGGCTTCGACCCAGCCAGATAACCAGAAGATCGAAGAAGATGAAGGTCAAAGGGTCCCTCAATCTTTCATGATTCCCGATGACTCCGACGCCACCAAATCAACAATTGAAGAACTAGAGCAAATCACACTAATCGAGAACTGTCCCGAGCAAAAGGTATACTTGGGAACGGGGTTGAGCCCCAAACTCAGGAAGAAACTTGTTCAATTTCTTATCAATAACATTGATTATTTTGCCTGGTCCCACTTAGATATAATAGGGATCCCACCCAACATAACGACCCATCGGCTATGTTTGGACCCTAGGTTCAGGCCGGTGAAGCAAAAGAGAAGACCCCGGTCCGTGGGAAAGCACGCATTCATAAAGGACGAGGTAACCAAACTTCTCAAAATAGGGTCCATTCGGGAGGTAAAATATCCCGAATGGTTAGCCAACGTAGTTGTACTGCCTAAAAAAGGGAACAAACTTAGAATGTGTGTAGATTATAAGGATTTGAACAAAGTATGCCCCAAAGATTCCTTTTTGCTGCCCAACATCGATCGTATGATCGATGCCACGTCCGGCCACGAGATCCTCACTTTTCTCGATGCCTATTTCGGGTATAATCAAATCCAGATGAACCCGTAGGATCGGGAAAAGACCTCATTTGTCACCAAATATGGAACATATTGTTATAATGTGATGCCCTTCGGGCTAAATAATATAGGGGCTACTTACCTAAATAAAATGTTCGAAGAACAAATAGGTAAATCAATGAAAGTATATATTGATGACATGCTAGTTAAGTCCTTGCGCGCAGAGGACCATTTGACCCATTTGCAGGAAACGTTCAAGATTTTGAGGAAATACAACATGAAGCTCAACCCTGAAAAATGTGCTTTCGGGGTCGGTTCGGGCAAGTTCCTCGGCTTTATGGTGTCAAACCGGGGAATCGAGATTAACTCGGATAAAATCAAGTCCATAGAAGACATCACCATCGTGGACAGCGTGAAAGCTGTACAAAGACTAACGGACGGATTGCAGCATTAGGCCGATTCATTTCGAGATCATCACATCGAAGTCACAAATTTTTCTCTCTACTCAAAAGGAAGAACGATTTCTCTTGAACCCCGGAATGCCAACAAGCATTGGAGGAACTAAAACGATATCTATCGAGCCCACCACTACTTCACACTCCAAAAACGAATGAAAAACTTTGTTTGTACTTGGCAGTATCGGAAATCGCCGTAAGCGGTGTCCTAGTTCGAGAAGAGCAAGGTACGCAATTTCCCGTTTATTATATAAGTCGGACCTTAGGAGAAGCAGAAACTAGATATCCGCACCTAGAAAAATTGGCACTTGCACTGATAAGCGCCTCTAGAAAGTTAAGACCGTACTTTCAATGTCACCCCATATGCATATTAACCACTTACCCACTTCGCAATATTTTGCACAAGCCCGAACTATCAGGATGGTTGGCCAAATATGCCGTCGAACTCAGTGGGTACGATATCGAATATCAACCCCGTACGGCCATCAAGTCTCAAATTTTAGCAGACTTCGTGGCCGATTTCACGCCAACCCTCGTACCTGAAGTCGAAAAAGAACTCCTGTTGAAATCGGGTATATCATCGAGAGTATGGATCCTTTTTACGGACGGGGCTTCGAACGTGAAGGGTTCCGGGTTGGGCATAGTTTTGAAACTACCCACGGGTAACACTATTAGGTAATTTATTAAAACTATCAGGTTAACTAACAACGAGGCCGAGTATGAAGCCGTGATTGCAGGTCTCGAGCTAGCTAAAAACTTAGGAGCAGAAGTCATTGAAGCCAAATGTGATTCTTTGCTGGTGGTAAGTCAAGTGAACAAAACCTTCGAAGTTCTAGAAGGTAGAATGCAAAGGTATTTAGACAAACTACTTGTCACTTTGCACCATTTCAAACAATGGACTTTACGGCATGTTCCACGAGAACAAAACAATGAAGCCGATACACTTGCGAATTTGGGATCGTCGGTCGAGGAAGATGACTTGAGCTCGGGGACTGTTGTCCAACTCTCAAGATCGGTAATCGAAGGAGGTCATGCCGAGATAAATTCTACAAGCTTAACATGGGATTGGAGAAATAAGTATATTGAATACTTAAAGAGCGGAAAGCTCCCATTGGACCCAAAAGACTCTAGGGCCCTACGGACTAAAGCTGCTCGATTCACGTTGGCTTCAGATGGAACGTTATATTGAAGGACATTCAATGTACCGCTGGCAGTATGCTTGGGTCTGGGAGGTACCGATTACATCCTACGGGAAGTGCACGAGGGCACTTGTGGGAATCACTCCGGTGCCGATACATTAGTTCGAAAAATAATCAGAGCAGGGTATTACTGGACCGATATGGGAAAAGACGCGAAGGAATTTGTTCGTAAATGTGACAAATGTCAAAGGTTTGCGCCAATGATTCATCAACCCGGAGAGCAACTTCACTCAGTCATATCCCCTTGGCCGTTCATGAAATGGGGAATGGATATCGTCGGCCATCTGCTATCGACCCCAGGTAAAGCCAAATTCATTTTATTTATGACTGACTATTTTTCTAAATGGGTTGAAGCACAGGCGTTCGAGAAAATAAGAGAGAAAGAAGTTATATACTTTATTTGGGATCATATCGTATGCCGATTCGGGATAC
>AWOL01S0009071.1:0-10690 GCA_000715115.1 Nicotiana otophora | reverse complement strand
CTATATCGAAGGACATTCGATGGACCGCTGGCAGTATGCTTGGGTCCGGGAGGTACCGATTACATCCTACGGGAAGTGCACGAGGGAACTTGTGAGAATCACTCCGGTGCCAATACATTAGTTCGAAAAATAATTAGAGCAGGGTATTATTGGACCGGTATGGGCAAAGATGCAAAGGAATTTGTTCGTAAATGTGACAAATGTCAAAGGTTTGTGCCAATGATCCATCAACCCGGAGAGCAACTTCACTCAGTCCTATCCCCATGGTCGTTCATGAAATTGGGAATGGATATTGTCGGCCCTCTGCCATCGACCCCAGGTAAAGCCAAATTCATTTTATTTATGACTGACTATTTTTCTAAATGGGTTGAAGCACAGGCGTTCGAGAAAATAAGAGAGAAAGAAGTTATATACTTTATTTGGGATCATATCGTATGCCGATTCGGGATACCCGCCGAAATAGTATGTGACAATTGAAAACAATTCGTTGGCAGCAAAGTAACAAAATTCTTCGAATATCACAAAATAAGAAGGATACTATCAACACCATACCACCCCAGTGGGAATGGACAGGCCGAATCAACGAACAAAACTATCATTCAAAACCTAAAGAATAGGTTGAACGACGCTAAAGTAAAATGGAGAGAAATCCTGCACGAAGTCCTTCGGGGGCGACCCCATTCTCCTTAGAATATGGGTCCGAAGCATTGATACCAGTCGAAGTCGGTGAACCCAGTACCAGATTTCGATTCACGATGGAAGAATCAAAATATGAGGCTATGAATACTAGCCTCGAATTATCGGACGAAAGACGAGAAGCTGCTCTCGTACGATTGGCCGCCCAAAAGCAGCGAATCGAAAAATATTATAATCGAAGAACCAAGCTCCGCCATTTCAAGCCCGGTGACTTAGTGTTAAGAAAAGTCACCATCAATAACTAAAATCCGAACGAAGGAAAACTAGGACCAAATTGGGAAGGACCATATCAGGTTCTCAAGAACATCGGAAAGGGATCGTACAGGCCCGGCATTATAAACGACAAACATCTATCAAGCAGTTGGAATGTGTCATATCTAAAGCGATATTACTACTAAGGTACGACCCTTCGATATTCATTTATATTTCAAAACTGACCCCTGCAGAAGTCCGAACAAGAGCTAAGATGGACCCATCGCTTGAAAGCACACGTTGCACTCTTTTTCCCTTAGACCGGTTTTATCCCAAATGGGTTTTTCGGCAAGGTTTTTAATGAGGCAACCAATGATCGTGCTGCAGTTACAAAAAGTATCAGAGGCCTACGTACAATCGACCTCGAATACTGGGGGGCATTAGCCCTCAAATATATCAAGTTCTGATACAAGAAAGTTATTTCGCAACAACGGGGTTCTAGTAGGAAAAGTTTTAAGAGCCAAAATGATCAAAACGAACCATACTCATGTAGTTGGCCCGAACCCAGAAGCGATATCTTATATCCAAGAAATATTCCTCTATTTGGAGATTTTTTATGCAATCAGAATTAAGATAAACTCGACCATTACGCCCACGGGCTACATTACTTTGAGTTCGAATCATTCACTCGATGACTAAAGCCTACGGGCTACTTTCATTTCGAGTTCGAGCAAGCACTGACTCGACCATTACGCCCATGGTCTACATTACTTCGAGTTCGAATCATTCACTCGATGACTAAAGCCTACGGGCTACTTTCATTTCGAGTTCGAGCAAGCACTGACTCGACCATTACGCCCATGGTCTACATTACTTCGAGTTCGAATCATTCACTCGACGACTAAAGCCTACGGGCTACATTCATTTCGAGTTCGAGCAAGCACTCACTCGACCATTACGCCCACGGGCTACATTACTTCGAGTTCGAATCATTCACTCGACGACTAAAGCCTACGGGCTACTTTCATTTCTAGTTTGATCAAGCACGGACTCAACCATTACGCCCACGGGCTACATTACTTCGAGTTCGAATCATTCACTCGACGACTAAAGCCTACGGGCTACATTTATTTCGAGTTCGAGCAAGCACTCAGTCGACCATTACGCCCACGGGCTAGATTACTTCGAGTTCGAATCATTCACTCGACGACTAAAGCCTACGGGGTACTTTCATTTCGAGTTCGAGCAAGCACTCACTCGACCATTACGCCCACGGGCTATATTACTTCGAGTTCGAATCATTCACTCGATGATTAAAGCCTACGGGCTACTTTCATTTCCAGTTCGAGCAAGACACTCACTCGACCATTACGCCCTAGATTACTTCGAGTTCGAATCACTCACTCGACGACTAAAGCCTACGGGCTACTTTCATTTCGAGTTCGAGCAAGCACTCACTCGACCATTATGCCCACGGGCTACATTACTTTGAGTTCGAATCATTCACTCGATGACTAAGCCTACGGGCTACTTTTATTTCGAGTTCGAGCAAGCACTCACTCGACCATTATGCCCACGGGCTACATTACTTTGAGTTCGAATCATTCACTCGATGACTAAAGCCTATGGGCTACTTTCATTTTGAGTTCAAGCAAGCGCTCACTCAACTATTACGCCTACAGGTTATATTTCTTCGAGTTCGAATCATTGACTCAACTAGTAAACCTAAGGGCTATGTCACTTCGAGTCTGAAAAAACAATCAATCATAGAGACTATGAAGTCCAAATTAGATTAAATTGTTAAGATCCTTGTGAAAACATTTGTAAGGCACATATAAAGTCTCCACAAGTCGGCCAAGTTGTCTATATACAAAACTTTTTACATGATTGATTACAAACGTAAACAATTAATAACTAAGCAGCCTGACCATCCTCAGGGGCGTTTGCTTCTCTATCAGGCTCTTCCCCGTCCTCGGATCCGCTCTTGCTACCGTCATCATCATCATCATCGCCATCAGAAGCCAAGGCTTCAGCTTCAGCTTCTAGCTCTTTGGCCTTTTTTATTTCTTCAGTAAGGTCGAAACCTCGAGCGTGTATCTCCTCGAGGGTCTCCCTCCGAGACCAACATTTAGCAAGTTCGGCAATCCAATGTGCTCGAGTGTAGGAAGTATCCGCCGCCTCTCATGCCTCCATCTGAGCAGCCTCGGCATCAGCCCGATACATGGCAATGGACTTATCCGCCAAAAGTTTTGGCGACTCAACCTCCGCCTTGGCCTCAACAAGCATAGCTTCAAGCTCCTCGATCCTCTTAGCTTGAGCCGAACCCTTTTGCTTGATGTTTCGAAGCTGAACATCGGCCGATAATAAGTTGGTCAAAATGGTCTCTTTTTCCGCAGTCAGGCGGTCGATAGTCTCCTTCCACCGATTACATTTAGCTCTTATTTGATCAACTTCTTTCCGAAGTGACCCAATCTTTTCAATCTTTTGCTTCAGCTGAGACAACAAAGGGTTAACTTCCACAATCGAGTCAAACCCATACTTTAACAGAACGAGGGTCACCTGCTTATCGAGTTCGGCCTCTTCTTCACGAGCCTTAGCCAAATCCACTTGGAGGTCCTTTATAGCCTCGTCCTTTTGGATGCAAAGAAGCCGCAGGGCGTCTCTATCCCCCGATACCTTCTGAAGCTTGACCTCACACTGGCTAAGGTCGACTCGAAACCTACTAATGGCTTGCACAATAGGGAAAGAACACGAGTCAAGTTTGGAAAAGAACAAAGAAACCAAGTATAGTAAAATCATTACCCGAGTAATGAAACGTTGGGCCTCTTCTAGTAGAAGAGAAGCATCACCAATATCGAAAGCATCATCGACTCCAGTAAAGCAATCCCGAAAGGGATCCCTTACACTAGAGCCTCCGCCCATATCGGGGTTCTTTAATTCTTGAGCTTCCTTTAACGCCTACTCAGAAAAGGTTGTAAGGGAAGGCGAATGACCCAATGTCATAGCCGCAAGCGAATCACTCGGGGCGCTCCGATCAAGACTCGGGATCCCGGGGCCAACCCCGACCGGTACAGCCGCCATCGGCTCAGGAGCTTTGGTGACCTCGATAGCTCTCGCAGATTGGATCACCAGAGCCGAGGCATCGCCTTCTTCTTCTCTCAGTCGTTGGACCGAGTCAATCGGAAGAGCAATTGCCTTCCTCCTCACCCTTCGAGTTTTGGGCTTGGGGTCCTCTGACCGAGAGGCAGCTTTTCGCTTCTTATCTTTTCCCAGTTTCGGGATCGGGGACTTGGTTCCTTCTTCACCGCTCGAAGGCCTCAAAGCGGCATCCTTAGTTACACCTGCATGAAAGGAAATCGGTAACGAATGGAGCATAAAGAACACTTCGAAGGGAACGAGAAGTAAAACCTTACCGTGATTCTTGGCCTCCCATCTACCTTTTGCCAAATCATGCCAAGCGCGTTCGGCATAAGAGGAGGTGGAGGCTAACTTTCGAACCCAATCCTCGAGGTCGGGCACCGCTTGTGGCATCCAAGAGGCAGCTGTATATCGGAGAAAAACATCAGAAAAAATCGGGAAAAGATACGAAAAGCAACGTCTTATGAGAACCACTTACGGTCGGAATTCCATTCCTCGGGGAACGGCATCTTCTCTTTCGGAATAAGGTCACGGGTCCTCACCCGAATATAACGGCCCATCCAACCCCGATCTTTGTCTTCGTCGATGCTCGACATCAAATCCTTTGATGCCCGACGATGAATTCTGATTAGTCCTCAAAAGATTTGAGGCCAATATAATCGTATGAGGTGATTCAGGGAAAAATCCATCCCCCCGGTTTCGATGGAGAAGAAGCGAAGTAGGATTACTATACGCCATTGAGATGGATGAATTTGACCGAGGGTGACCTGATATCTTTTGCAAAACTCAATGATCACCGGGTCGACGGGACCCAATGTGAAGGGATAAGTGTAAACACTTAAAAACCCCTCCACATGGGTGATGACGCTCTCTTCGGGGGATGGAATTTACAACACAACCTCGGAACCCCAGTTGCAGTCTTTCCTAACGGCCTCGAGATGACCCTCCGTTATAGAGCACATGTATATCGACACATGCTCGCATCGACCCGGAACAGATGAAGGATTCTCAACCTTAAAATCGATCTTCAGAGTACACGGACCGGGAACATAGTCATAGGTGGACGGCTCCACCGGTGCCTTGTCGCCGGACGGCCGTGAAGAAGAAGCTTTCTCCTTCTGAGGTACAGTTTTCGAAGTTTTGGCCATTGATATGAGAGGAAGAAAGGAAAAGGAAAGTGAAAAATTGATGACATCAAAACTCTGGTGTAGATGGCTCTGCAAGCGACGAGATAGAGAGAAAAGATAAGAAAATTTGAGGGAGTGAATGCGTAAAAGTGGTAAATGTTACATGGAAGGGTTATTTATAGGCTCGCATCATGACGGTTCAATATCAGAGGTGGCCGACCACCATCTGACAAGCATTAAATACCTTGAAAGGCTAAATCGATGGGACAACTATCACATACGTCATAATCAATCCTTGTTAAAACGTCAGCTTATAACCCAATCGAACCGTCGAAAATCATATCGATTCTCACCGCATCCTTCGTGAGAAATGAGAGAACTATCTGTATACGGTCGAAATAGATTTCGGCCTTCCTATGTTCGATCGAGTTCAAGTGGTAAGAAGTCGAAGTGGGATTTTGGGAGTGAGCTACGAAGACAATACTATCGAGCCCGTGACTGAATCGATCTGCAAGGCATTGCTTCGAGGTCGAAAATGCGCGACGCCCATTCCGAAGGTCGAACTCGAGCCAAGACCGAAGGGCTCGACCCAGTAACGAATTCGAGCCAGTATCGAGCTCACAGACAAGAGTCGTTGCAACCGCACCAAGAGAGAGAATCTTGGCGGGAATCGAGGAAGAGACAAATTATCATGGGTCCTACACTATATGCTTTATTTTATTATTTTTTATAATGACCCTCTACTATAAAAGGAAAAATCCTTGTAATCTATGGACACACTGAATACACTAGAAAAAAATGAGACCTCCTTGTGCTTGTTTTATTTCATTTTATTCGTTCTTTCTGATTCATTATTTCCACTGTCATAGTCAAGAATATTCGTATTGCTATCTCTCTATACGATTTGTATCAAAGGGTATCACGTATCCTTAGAACCATACATAAATTTAACGTTATCCGATTTTTCGGGTAAACACCTTTACTAAAACGTTACTTTAAAACAGAGAAGCACTTATCTCTCAAAAGGTTTGTTAAATTAAAATCTTGCAAATATTGACAATGTAAACAAAATAGTTTGTGTTTCGGACATGTTTAATCTCATTCGTTCTAGTAATAGCATAAACGGCCTATTCCTTACAAGGTAAGGCTGAAATGTAGTTTCCTTTGTTCCTGTATGGACCTTATTGGAACTAACCACTGATTTCCAGGAAGTGGTAATTGGTAGCACTGAGACGCTAATTTGGGATCAGAAGCAACAGATCTTGATATCGTTGTCCCTACATATGAATTTTGAGTTGGCTGCTGTGGCGTTTGTTTTTTATCATTTTCATTATGGAAAGTAAGCAGTTTTTCATGAGCATTATTATCCGCTGAATGCTCAAAAGTTATAGGTTTCGGAGGATCAACCTTAGCTTTAACAGCCATTGCAGAAGGTTCGTCAACATTATTGGTTAGCAACTTTTTCATTGAAGATCTGATAGAAGGTTGAGTGAGATAGAAGTTGTTTTCAAATAATATATCTGGACGCAGAACTTCTTACAATAAGAAGATCATATAAAGAAAAAGTAATTTAAATGCCCCTAATGTAATTGTCATTAACGTTCAATAAGGAAAAAAAAAAAAAAGTGTGTGTGGGGGGGAGTTGTGATATTTAAAAAAAAAAGGAAGAAGAAAGCAATAAATAAATAAAGCTAAACCTTCGTCACAAGCAAGAAAAGATGGCAGTACTAGCAAGATCGTTGATATATTGAGTAATTTGCTATAGAAGGGGAAAAAAACCCAGCTATACTGGCTGGGAGAATCGATCCAGCCACCTCCTTAATAAAATATAGGGTCCTTCCGCTGCACCAGAGGAATGTGTTCTGCAAGTGATGTCATCCATTTACATTTATAACGTTTTTAATGTTCACATATCGTTTTTATACATATAATTTGTTAAATTTTTCGACGAAGCAGTGTCACCGCTTCACCCTTGATAAATCCGCCCCCGATGCGGCAATCAACTTCTGCACCTGAAAAAGATATAGTAGCTTAAGTAAATTCTAACTGTCGAGACTTGCAAAATTGGATAAAATGCTAAAGGTACCTAAGGCACCTATATATGTTAGTTTCTCCACCTTATTTTGTTACCTGTTGCTAATTATGCGTAATAACCCAAAAAGGTGATATCAAGAGTTGTGATGTGTATTAATAATAACCCAGTGTAATTTATATCTCTGTGAAATTGTTTTTTTTCTTTTTAGCGTTTCAAGACTCTGACTTAGTGCGAATGAAAGAAGAAAAATAAAGAAGGAAAATGACAGGAACGAAATCAACAGGAACTTTGAGATAAAATCACTATCTCATTAGGGATTTGACCAGTTGAAAATAAGTCCCGACCCTTTTTGAAAAGAAGTCAGATAAAAGACTTCAATTGCAATTTTTATGTAATTTCTGTTTACCCTCAAGATCGGATAACAATTGAATTTATTAATGGTTATAAGGACATGTGGATTAACTTGATACAAAACGATAAATTAAATTGCAATTGAAATAAATGACGATAAAATAACTGCAAACCACAAGAATTGGATAATTTTAGCTTAATAATGCAAGCGACCCTTGAGTTGAATGCGCTTTTATTGAGAGAAAAATATTGAAGAGTAAGAGCTTGGAGAATATATTACTTATTAGTCTATGTTCTCATATCCTTCATGGATTGTCAAGTCCCCTTTATATATTGAGGGAGACCTAACCTTTAGGGTATTATTTAATTGTACTATAACAAACATAAGTCCTTGATTTTGAATACCGTTTTGTTCCCTTTTGAATAATTCCGTGATTTCTACCATAATGATTGGTTAATGGTAATAATCACGGACCCTTGTCGGATGAGTTGGCAGAGTTTACTTCGAGACCGTTAGAAACAGGATCGGTTACACCTTCGGTAGATTCGAGGGCAAATCTGATAATCTCGATGGCTAGTTTTGATGATGCTTTGGGTTCGATCTTGAATATTATATCACTACAAGAAATTCGCTAAAAACCGACCAAAACAATCGACCAAAGTTGGTCAGTTATGGCCAATTACCGACCAAAACGTGACCATTAGGGTGTGGACGGTATTTTGATGGTCGGAATGGCTTATCGACCAACTTTGGTCGGTAGCTTAAAACGCCCATCTGACAAGTTTAAATACTTACCTACCAACTTTGGTCGGAAACATATTTTATTAATTTAATTTTACCGACCAAAGTTGGTCGGTTTAACTAACTTATATTTTTTTTGTTAATTATTAAAATTTAAAAAAACCGACCAACTTTGGTCGGTAATTGAAAATATATATATTTTTAAAATAATTAAAATTAAACATTTCCAACCAACTATGGTCGGTAATCTCAACAGTGCATGCAAAATACCGACCAAAGTTGGTCAGTAATGTTGAATTCTGGGAATTCAATGTTCATTAACCGACCAACTTTGGTCGGTATTTTGGAATAATTTATTTTTTTTATTAAAAACCGACCAACTTTGGTCGGTTCTGAGTTTAATTTTGGCATAAAATACATATTTTGGCAGCTACACCACCTGCCAACATACCAATACACCTAATAACAACAACAACAACACAACAACAACCAAAACATTCAATAAATACTTTAAAACTAACAAATTAAAGTTCAATTGAATATAAAAATCCAAAACCAAGTTAAAACTAATTACAACTAGTTCAAAACTGGTTCTATTTGTCTAGTTCAAAGTATATAAAAGTAAAGGGGTATTTTCTACAACATCATCATCACTGTCTGATGAACTTTCATTTACAAGACGATATAGAGAACGGTCTTGTGGAGGACGGGAAGTACGATCACGGGCAGGACGGGAGGAACAATCATGTGGAGGTCGACCCTCTGGAGATGACTCACGAGATCGGGGCAACAGAAAAGCTCCACTATATAGGAGAATACTGATCTGAGCTTGCATGCCAAGGAATTGAGCATCTCTAAGCCTTTCTCTTTCCTTGGCCGCTTCTAGCTCGGATGTGAGCTTTGTCACTATCTCCCGCATAGCGGAGAGGCTCTCCCTATTAAGTTGCTCGCCTTGCGAGGAAGTCCCTATTCCTCGCATTTCACACTTATAGCGATGGAAGTGTTTAGTAGGAAGCTTGTATACCTTCCCCCATTTTGGACCGCCAACAGACTCCAACCATATTCTTTCAGCATCCTCGTCCGAAGGTTGGGTTAGCTCACCTGATTCACCAGCTGGATGACTACGGATAACTTTTTCCACGTTACTTTGGTAGCGATCCTATATTATTTTAAATTAAATCAGTATTTCAAAATTTTTATAAAAGTAAATTATAATACGTAAAGAAAATTGAAAGCTTACATATGCAGTCGAGGCCCGGTCCTCGACCCACCTATCTTGATCCCCCTATTTCTTCTTCTTCACAATATGCATCTCCTTGAATAGCTCATCGTGACTCATTGGACGCCCATACTTCTTTTTCTTAAAACAAATTAATTTAGTTAATAAACAGAATAGATATACTCAAAAAAGTAAAATAATTTAAGCAATTACGTACCAATCTTCTTTTTATTGTCCCTAGGTTGATCGCACCTCCAGTGTGCAAGGAGCCTCCCTTCTCGGATGCGCGAGCTTTCTTTCCTTTTTCGCTCCTCTCTAAGAACTCTGCGGTAAGCCATTGCCTTTGCAAATCATTCCACAAATTCTCAAGTAACCAGTCAGGCCTCTTGTTCTTCCTTCTAGCATCCGAGAAAGAATCCGCCAATCTCTTGGGAGCTTTTTGATGAAAATTTGCAGCTACTTCCGCGCTATAGCGGTCTTCCCATACACACTTGCTCTGTATTTCAAAAGTTAAATATTAGCTGGAAACATCATAAATATAAATTATTAAAATGTTTAAAAGAACATTTATACCTTAAATTGATTGAAAATTTGCTCCTTCAGTGAGAATGGGCAATTAGTCCAAGTCGCATAAGGGCCATCATAAAACTTTCTGATGGCATTGGTGATTATCTTCGTAGTCTTATTACCCGGCCTGAACCTACAATTTAACAATAAAAATACATTAATATCTTAATAAAAATGTTACAAATCAATAGACGCAAAAATAATGAATAACACTTACCAATCACCCTCAGGGACTATGATGATCCTGCCATATCGATCATAATGCACTACCTCGTCATCACCATCCGAAGCATGTGTATCAGAGGTATGTGAAGACGGTGTAGGCGGGTCAGAGCTACTGCCTCGCAGGCGAAGGCCTGCAATAGATGGAGTCGATGATGAAGATGGTTGCGATCCCTGTGACTATGGCATAGCTGGACGCGACCCAAGTGGATGTGATACCGATGGCTGCGACCCGAGTGGCTGTGACCCGAGTGGCTGTGATATGGATGGATGTGATCCATGTGGCTGTGATATGTAGGGATGTGATCCATGCGGATGTGATGTAGATGGTTGCAATCCAGATGGCTATGAGGCAGCTGGACTGTATGTCGGACGTATAGTCCTATGGCCCTGTGATGGAA
>AWOL01S0009070.1:60477-72619 GCA_000715115.1 Nicotiana otophora | reverse complement strand
TATATATATATTCTCGTTATTCATGAATGAGTTTGGGTAGAAGGAAATCTAATAAGCTTGCTCGGCCGGGTTCACTAGGTTGAGCGCCGATCGCGCTCCTCGATTGTGGGGCGTGACACTTGCCTTCTTAATCTTCCAAAACTTGAGTAAGAATTGAAGAACACTTTCTCACTCTAGGGCACTCTCTCTCACTCTAAAATATCAGATTATATCTCAAAATGGCCCAAAACGTGTATTTAACAAAATAGGGTCGGGTTTCAAAAATCCAAAAATGAAACTCCGGAACAGGTTCTGCGGTTGCATATGCGACTGCATAATGGTTATGCGGGCCGCATATCAGTCGCATAATTGGTGTCCAAAATGACCAAATATCTGCCTGAATCTTCGGTCACTATGCGGTCCGCATAATTGTTCTACGATCGCATATTGCACAGCATAACAGTTATGCGGTCGCATAGTCGACCGCATAATTGCTTCCAACTGATCATATTCACTGCCTCACTCTGCGGCCATTATCCGGTCTGCAGAGTGATTCTGAGGTCGCATAATGGACCGCAAAAATGCATTTTTCTGCCAAACATTTTCCTTTATTTTTCCTATAATACTCAACACGTAAAACTAATTTGGCACTACGAAACATTATTTTCTTTTGTAAAATTTTCCAGGGCCTTACACTAATCCCGAGGAGGACCCACAGGACTTCATTGATGAGATGCATAAGACTCTCCGGGTTATGCACTCTACTGAGACGGAGGGAGTGGAGTTGGCCGCCTACTGCCTGAAAGGGGTGGCATATTCTTGGTTTGAGCTGTGGGAGGACTATCGGGAGGAGGGGAGCCCTCCAACGAGGTGGAGTTAGTTTGCTGAAGCCTTTATAGACCATTTCTTGCCTACCGAGACTAGGGCAGCCCGTGCCGCAGAGTTTGAGAATCTTAAGCAAGGGAGTAAGAATGTGTGGGAGTATCACATGGAGTTCGCGCGCCTGTCGAAATATGTTATTCACATGATGCCCACCATGGAGGCCAGAGTGTGTCGATTTGTGCAGGGCCTTAGCCCTTTGGTTATTAATGAGGCTGCCACAGCTGCCTTAAATTCTAATATGAACTATGGTAAGATGGTGGTGTTTTCTCAAGCTAAAGAGGCCCGGAAGTTAAAGAACAAGATGGAGCGAGAGGGTAGCTGTAGTGTAAGGCCCCGTAAAAATGTTTTCCTTAAAAAACCTGGGTTTCGTGATGCCAAAGTAGGCGTAAAAAAATGCATTTCTGCGGTCCATTATGCGACCGCAGAATCACTCTACGGGCTGCATAATGGCAGCAGAAATGAGGCAGGATAGGGCCAGTTTGGACGAAATTTTGCTATCGACAATGCGACCGCATAACAGTTCTACGGTTCATTATGCGACCGCAGAACAGGTCTGCAGGCCGCATAGCGAGCACAGACACGGACAGGTTCTTGGCTGTTTTGGTCACCGATTATACGACCGATATGCGGTCCGCATATCGATTATGCGATCGCAGACCTTGTTCCGGAGCTTCATTTTTGGGGTTTTTAAACCCGACCCTATTTCGTTAAAACACATCCCATGGACTATTTTGATCATATTTCTGATATTTTTAGAGTGAAAGAGAGGGCCCTAAAGGGAGAAGTGATCTTCATCACATTGCTCTTCCATTCTCACTTAAAATCTTGAAGATTATCAAGAGAGGCACCTAAGTCTTCTTCCTAAGAGGTAAGATTCTATCACCCAAACTCTTAATTTCAAAATGTAACTGGAATGGGCCATCATTAAGGTAATTCATGGGGATGGAAGTGCTTACTTTGCATGCATATGTTCCTAAGGTATATGGGAAGATTGTGAGCTAAAAATGATAGAGAATGGGTTGGGGAAAGATGGAATCTTCCACAAAAAAAGGGGCTTAAAACATTGATGCACACATAGTGTTTGTTAATATGCTCAAATGAGCTAAAACCATGTTCATCTTCCTAATCTTGGTCCAACTTGTTATATTTCTAAAATAGATTGAAGTTGCTAAGAATTCCGGATCATTTTAGAGTTTGAGAAGCTCAATTGAGGTATGTTGGCTAAACCCCCTTCTCCTTAGAATCAAACCCCACGGTGTTCATGTAATTGGAGTAAGCTCTTGATCATTATAGAATTGGCGATTTCTAATGTGTTTGTGTTGAAAGATGTAAGTTCAATCCTTATTCTAAATGCTTCATCATTTTATTTTGTTATTTGAGGATGTGTTCAAAATGTGAAATATGCGCTAGCAATGTTAAGACTTCATGTCAAGATCAAAATAAAGGTTGTTATGCCAAAATGTATGAAAAGCCTCTATGTGCCTAAGACTCCCAAATTGCTCATATGTGAATTTAACGTCTTGAATGGGAAGCCTTATTATTGTTGATACTAATAATGTTGGAATGTGGAAAAATAACTTGAATTATGAAATACGGCCTAGAGCCAAGAACAACTTTATAATTGGGGCCAGTCGTGCCATTGTGATGACTGATGGAATACAGGTGATGTCTCAAATGAGATGGCCTAGCCGATCGAGCCGAGATCGGACTCCGTGTAAGAACACGGTGGTATTGTGGATGAAATTGAGAAAATGGTTGATGTCTCAAATGAGATGGCCTAGCCGATCGGGCCGTGATCGGATGCCATGCCGTACACATGGTGGTAATGTGTTGAAAATTATAGTGAAATTGTGGTAATGTCTCAAATGAGATGGCCTAGCCGATCGAGCCGAGATCGGACTCTGTGTAAAAATACAGAGGTATTGTGAATTGTGGAATATCGGTACTAAAGGTCACCCAACCTAAATAATATGGAAATCGTCTTGAAAACGTATATGATTCTTAACTTGTTGTTTTACTATCATTTGAAGCCCTTATTGAATTCTTGACTGTTCCTCTTGTATAATTCATTCTATTGAGTTGGTGTTTAGCTATACATACTAGTGCTATTCGACGGTACTAACGTCCCTTTTGCAGGGGGCGCTGCATTTTTGAATGGATGCATGTGGTTACATAGCAGACAGTTTTGATCACAGATAGTGCCGCATCCTCTTCTCAGTGGACTCGGTGAGCCCCATTTCATTCCGGGGTCATGTATTGTACCTTTTATTTATATTATGGTCACTTTTGAGGTATAGTCGCGGCCGTGTTGCCGGCACCATCTTTACTCTCTTTTGTATCTTTAGAGGCTCCGTAGACACTATGTGGGTTGTGTATGGGTGTTGGGAATGTTAAATAAGTATATGTTGTGTTGATCACTTGGTCCTCTTAGACTTTAAGAAATGTGTATTTTGAGACTTAAAGGCGCAATGACTAATGAAATGATTTAGGATTGTATGAATGAGAGCCTTACTGTATAATTAATGAAATCGTGTCTTTTCTGGATCATGGGTTAATTGGGTAGAAAGTATCTAACAGGCTTGCTCGGTCGGGTTCACTCGATTGAGCGCCGGTCGCGCTTCCTAAGGTTAGGGCGTGACAAGTAGGGCTCGATCCGCGGGAAACCATGGGGATTCATTTGGTTGTGGGAGATCAGCCTTTAGGGGAGGGTCATCAGAGCCATCCCAGTCTTATGCTCAGTCTTCAGCCAGTCCACCGCCAGCGGGGCACAGTCAGCAGTAGAGGAGTCGCTTCAGGCCCAATCAGGGCAGTAGGGGGTCCCACCATCAGGTCCAATCTGGAGGGAGATTCCAGCAGCAACGGCGGCCCCCATGCCCAAATGTGGGAGGATGAATATGAGGATCTGCTAGCAGGACATGCCGGTATATTACAGGTGCGGAATGAGGGGTCATATTCAGAGGGAGTGTCATTCATCCCGCCAGGGTGCGGGCAGGGACACAACACAGCCATCCAGTTCTGCAGCCCCCTCCAGCTCGAGGCTCTCTCAGCACCAGTAGGGCGTGGTGCAACTAGGGGTGGTGCGCAGAGTTCAGAAGGACCCAACTGCTATGAGTGGTCGCCAGAGTGCAGAGGCTTCTCCAGATGTTGTCACAGGTATATTGGCTGTCCAATCTTATGATGTATATGCTCTTATTGATCCCGGTTCCACCTTGTCCTATGTTACCCCTTATGTTGCTATGAAATTTGGGATAGAACCAGAATAGCTTCATGAGATGTTCTCTGTATCTACTCCGGTTGGCGAGTCTATTGTGGCCACAAGGGTGTATAGGGGTTGTGTTTTCATAGTACATGGTCGGGACACCGTGGCCGATCTCATTGAATTGGGGATGGTCGATTTTGATGTAATTATGGGGATGGATTGACTTTATTCATGTTTTGCTAAGCTCGACTGCCGAACTAGAACTGTGAGGTTTGAATTTCCAAATGAGTCGGTTGTTGAGTGGAAGGGGGATAATGTGGTGCCGAAGGGTATGTTTATTTCTTACCTTAAAGCCACGAAGATGATTAATAAGGGGTGTATCTATCATTTGGTCCGGGTCACAGACACCAATGCTGAGGCGCCTACACTTAAGTCTGTGCTAGTTGTGAATGAATTTCTAGAGGTCTTTCCTGATGAGCTCCCTGGGATTCCGCCAGACAAGAAGATTGATTTTGGGATTGATGTGATGCCAGGCACGCAACCTGTATCTATTCCGCCTGTCACGACCCAAGCCGATGGATCGCGACGGGCACCCGGTATCTTACTTAATCGAGTACCAACATAACGTATCTTTTCGTATCATTATGTCATAGATAACTGAGCCAGAGAGGCCGTCGTGAGATAAGTAGGATACAACATGAAATACCAACTTATACATAAGACATACGGCCCTATACGACAAATGTGATCCATTATATACTTAAAACATAGGCCGACAAGGCCGTACAATCTTTCACGTACACGACATATGTCTACAAGCCTCTAAGGATACATAAATGTCATAAAGGTTGGGACAGAGCCAGCCATATCAATCAACACATGTCCTAATCATACTGACCAATAGCAACTCCGGAGCAAATGGAGCACACCAACATCTTCCGCTGAGCTGATAGCCTACTTGGAGGACTCTTGACCTATCTATCGGGACCTGCGGGCATGAAACGCTACTTCCCTAGGCAAAAGGAATGTCAGTACAAATAATGTACCAAGTATATAAGGAATGAAAATCAGTAAATAATAGGCATGAGAGAAACATGGAGTAAAAGACTCGGCATGTAAGTCTGAATAGCTCTATGAATCATTTAATATTATAATGTCTTGCATATGCGTATAAATGTCATACCATGCATGGGTATATGCGTTCATAATATCATCAAGCCTCTGAGGGCAGCCCATCATATCATCTCGTCCATTGTGGGCAAATCATCAACGTATACCAACTGATCAGGTGGTGGTGCGTATATAACACCGTAACCTTTTCCATATCCCATATACATATATATACATATATATACGCGTATATAACGCCATCTGATCATGGGTCAATGTGCATGTATAAATGCATGAAATGCATATGAAACACGTTAATAAGATTTGGATTGTCATAAAATCAATGTGCCTTTCGGATAAATTTTATCAAATATATATTTTTCTAAGACCCATGAACAGGAGATATAATAATAATTCACATGGGGAATCAATAACATACACACCCCTAATACTTCCATGAATAGAGTCATTTCTGAAAATTGTGTATTTTGCTCGTTTCGTTTGTATCATTTGGATCATGCCAAAAAGAAAGAAGGGATAGCCTTAACATACCTGAACCGATTCTCTTGACGCCCTTTAACACTGTTGATTGCGACGACGCGTAATGGCAAAGTAGGGAAATATCCATATGATATTCTTGAGAAAGATTGAACCGTACTCCCTTAGAATTGCAAAATTCCGTTGATATGATACTAAGAAGTCTCACATGAACTGAAGTAACTTACGTTATTATCATGTATGATCTTGGATGAAACTTTGTTGCTGAAGCTTTTCATTCCTTTGTAGAGACACAAAATGAATTAGAAATGTCTCTTTTAATATTTGAGTGTGGGCCCCACTTAGTAAGCCTTGGCCACCAATTCATCTAACTTTCCACCTTGCTTTGTGAATAAAGAGTCATTTGATTGACTATATCTTGCTGCCACGTAGGGTTTCAAGGCTAATCCAAAAGATTTTAATTAATCCTCCATCAACTTTTAATTAACTTGGTAATCCCCCACCAGTCCAATAATTAACCAATTATCCACATAATTAAGAATTATCTCCAATGACTTAAAATACTACTTACTTTTAACACACCTTATACACCTTACTATCATGGTCATGTGGAACCTTGTATGGCACTAGTCCATAAATACCGGGTATTATAGCTTGGACCGTATTTTATCCCAAATTATCAAACTTCGACGAAACTTATTTTCTTTGATTCGCTTACCCTCTCACCTTCATGAATTTACTCTCACTTGTTTGAAATAGCAAAATGCTTATAATCTCAAAATAATCTCATTCCCGAACTTACGTCGATTAACTTACGACGAAATTTTAACGTACGAAAATGCGGGATGTAACAACTCATTTCCGAGCTTTCATCAATTTACTTATGGCGTACTTTTACGTACGAATACATGGGGTGTAACATCATTCCCCCCTTTGGAACATTCGTCCTCGAATGTTGACTGGTGCACTTATCATTCTCATAACCCATAGCTCTTGCGAATATTTTAATACTCTTCTTGCCATTTAGGCAACTGTTCTGTGAATAAATCCAAAGGCCAGGGCATTCCCCCCTTTAGGCCTCTTTCTCACATCACGACTTGTGGTTGGAATCCTTTCAATCTTGTAATTGATGCTACCTTTTATCATGCAGCTTGTACGACTCTAACCTTGTAAGTGCGCCTATGCGATTCTTCTCTCTTTTTTCCTCCAGTTTTTAGCCAATCTCTAGACCTCACTTTGTAAGCATATACAGAGCTTGATAAGATGTCCCTCTGGGTATCTATAAGTACACTGAAGTTCTCTGCTCGGTACTTTGTTGAACTTACGAATATTGCTATATCTTATTTCATAGACCTGGTTATCCATTCATATAACTTTACTGTATCTAGGTAGGTCATACTATACCATTATTCTTACTTCGATTTATTGTTACTGAGGTCTGCTACCGAACTCCAGGTTACTTTTGTTGCTTATACCATATGTATAAATCTAAGTCCTTTAATGCTTCCTTATTACTGTTCATCTTAAGAATGACGGCCTAATCTCATCTCATACTTTGTGACTTTTGTCCATCCATTGTTGATTCACCTCAATATTGATCTATAATATACCCCCGATAACTTGAAACTTCTTATGTAATACCTTGCCACTAGGGCTTGCATTGTATCGAGGAATATTTGAAGTGATTTTCCTGATCCACTTAGCGGTGATATTGTACTTCAATAACCATATTTTATAGCATCCCAATGTGATTCACTTACGTGGATATTTTAATCCTGTAGAATTCATCAAATCATTACTCAATCGAAGGACCAAATGTCATCCTTTATTTATCGCAATTACACCCTCATTCTACAACCAAAGAAGTATTCCATCTCTCCTAAATGCTATTAGTCTTAGACTCCTTTGAGTTCGTTCAGGCTATGCTAAGTTTTCTTTGACTTAGAGAAACCATTAGCTCTCTTGTTTTCATGGGCTGAATCCCGAGGACTTATCCATTTCTCGTCACCTTCTCACTCGCCCTTTCTTGTCCTTGCTCATGTCTTCTTAAAACCTTGTCGCTTTACCATACTTTAGCTTGCGACCTATACATGTCTATTTATACTACTCGCAACCTTTCTTCAGCTTTCTTGCATCATAGATTTCCTTATGTCATCCTGGAACATCAAGTGAGACATCACATCGTCTCTAACTTTTCTTTACTCTCCTGACTAGATATTTTGATACCTAGAAACCATAGGTTGGAAGATATGCCACTGACGATGCCGCTACCATTCCTGGATACTGAATCCCAGCACTTCTAACCTTCTATCTGTAGTATGGATTATTCACAACATTCTACATTTGAGTATCTCGTACGTCGTTCACCTTTACCTTATTTATCTTAAAAGCTCGCATCACATCTTCTATCTCTTTCATGACCTCGCTTTAACATAGGTATAATTCACATTCACAACTTGAAGCTCTATTATAATACTTGCACCTCTGGTGCATACACAATCTGATGGGAGCTTCATACTGACTTCTTATAAGGCTAGTACTCTTCTGACTGGCTTTATCGTAAAGCCGTTATAGAATATGGGTATTGTACTATCTCTCTTGTGCCTCTAATATTTAAGAGTGATCCTGCAATGTTCTCAATCGCGAGGTCTATAATTTTCTGGGTCCAATAATCAGACTCCTGATTTACTTAGTTGGTGTAACTCTTTAGTTTCCTCTTCCCTCTGATCACCCTTTATGTAGGCTTAAGCTATCTTCCGATATATGGCTCATGGTGCTAGTTATTACTTTAGGCCTTCAAGTACGCTATGGAATATCCATGATTCAATCTTCTAACAATTCAATCATTTGTCTATGACCTGAGCTCAATTCTTTCTTTTAACTTATACCGAAATCTTCTACGGCCGTATGATTGTCAACATATATGCTGCATGGATAATACTCTGAAATCTTAAGTGCGTTCATAACTTAACCAACTCTGGATCATTGATCAAATAATTTCTTTTGTTCCTTCTCAGTTTTCTCTAAATGTAAGAAATTGCTTTTCCTGATCGTTCTGCCACTTGTTGCATAAATACTTGGCTTACCTTAGTGCCCACACACATTGGAATTCCATACAACCCATATGATCTTGAATATCACCTTTTGATTGATTTGATTTTTTTTCTTCTTCCCGTTCATTAGCTACGATAGTTGTCACTTTCTTATGGAGTGCATACGATGTTGTTGTGAGACTGTTGTTATAAGATCACTTCCTCTTTAGGTCACAGAGCTTAGGTCGAAGCCTTCTTCCTTACTTCCTCAGCTAGTCTTTCATTGTAGCAGTTAGGGAGGACCCTCTTATTCTTGCAAGGCTGCGAGCTTATTACATCATTTACTCGGAGGAATTTTTGATGTTCTTTCTTACTTGTAATTATCCTAACTTACTTACCTTCATGCCCTTGTGCTCGTACGGTTACTCCTAAAGTGTAGTTTTGACTGTCTTCCCAGTGAGACTCTCTTTTATTTACCTTTAACTACCCCAACTCCTATTTGAATATATCTCAAGGATCACGATGTCATATCTGCGAGACTGAATTCCTATGTCGGGGTTCACTATGTTTATCTTGCACGATCTGTTGATTTGTCTATAACCTCTTATCTAGCCATAACTAGACTCTTCCCGAATCAACTACTAACTGCTCGTTGGTCCATTTTCATATATGTATTCCGCGTAATCCCTCTTGGGTTATTCCCTTTATCTTAACTTACGACTTGCACCGGCTCCTTATTTATCAGTAATATCTCGGGTAGGAACCCTTACTTACTTTCCTTGACATCGCGTTTGCATAATGTTCTAGAATCGTAGCATATTTGTAGGATTTGAATCAGTGCAATCTCGTTCCTTTTCTCATTTTTATCGCATTCTTTTACCATTCCATAGTTACTAGAACCGCTTAATTCTGACTTAATGCCACATCACTCCATATTCCCCCCTTTAGGGGAGCACTAAGATTTAGTGTTACGATGTACATATAGATGTTTTAACCTTCTCAACTTTGGCGTCTTTTCACATCATCGATGATCCTTACTCGCGCGGTAATCCTTCTGTACCAAGGATAACGAAATTCCTCACTCGTGAGGGCGACACTTAGTGTAACTGGCACATACCGTCCATTAAGCTTAACTTTACTCACCTTGCTTGCTTTAGGGAAGCGTCTTCCTGAATGACCTTTAAAGAGTATTCTTCTGTCGTCCATTACATTATCACCGGGACGCAATCTCTGAAATTCTCATGATGCCGACTATTACTCAGTCCCTAGTTCATGTTTAGTTTATCTTGTTCAGCAGCCCATACTGATTTCTATTGCTCTGGGGTCTAACTTTTCCTTCAGGTAGTCCCGTTGGAGTCACAAACTTATTTCTCGAAATGAGGATATGACTTTATGGCCTATACTCTTTTGTTATCTCAAGGCCTATCACCTCTCGTCTTTTCCTTCACTTGACGATAAACTCTGTAATATTGTCATCTTTTTTATCTACCATTGTCATCCATGTATCACATCTTACTCATAATGCTTCATTAACTCTCTTCTTATTTCCCTGCCAACATCTCTATCTATCACTTTATTCTGAAAACTCAAACAAGACATTCTTTTGCTTTTTAGCTCCCCTTGCTCCATCTACCGGCTCTTCGGGTTGCCTAACATTCTTTCTCTACTAGGGACGGGATCCACACTAAGGTAATATTTATCCCTTCCAGGCTTCCAGTGCCTATTTTTGTAGTACTCATATCTAGTTGTACTATTTTAGAGTGCACCATCTGGGTGTCTCACAAGGAGATCTATTAGCACGTTTGCAATATCCTTCGGAAATGTCAGCTAACGCTAACAATCCATCCACCATTTTGGGTTAACCTAACCCCAGCTAGATCCTGACATCCTGCCTTCTCTTATACTAATTCTGTTAGCCCCCATAGGGCATAAATGAGATGGGTGTGGCCAATTGTACATACCTCTATTATTGTTGAAGGTAACTCAAAAGGCTTATATTCCTCTGCGATAATCTTCATTAGCTGGGTAGCTACGCCCTTTTTCATCTTGCTTCTTTTACTTGCTAAAATTTGTATCTACTTTCTGATTCTCTTATTCCTTTTTACCATAAGAGTGGATAGATATTTTTGCCTTAGGGATCCTTATCAAGAAGTTTTACACATCTGAGTACACACATGATCTGCTGAAGACCTCACATTTACTCATCATAAGCATCATGAAAAATCGAGTTCCTCTGACTCAACTCTTCCACAGCTATATCTCTTACCAACCGTCTTTCTGGATATAAGCATCGTCGTATTATGAATAAGATAGAGTTTAGAAAATTGAGTTCTAACAAGTGGGCTCTACCACACGATCTAGAATAAGAAGAAAGAGTGACAGTCCTAAATGCCATGTAGCCTCCTGCTTATAAGTATGGTGAACAACACACCCATAAACAAGACTCTACTAGACACGGCTTGTAGACTCCCTAGGACGGAACTGCTCTGATACCACTTTTCTCACGACCCAAACCGATGAGCCACGATGGGCACCCGGTACCTTACTCAACCGAGTACCAAAGTAACGTATCTTTCTTATTACATCATCATAGGTAAGTGGGCTAGAAGGGTTCTTACAACTGAGCTCTACCACACGATCTAGAATAAGAAGAAAGAGTGACAATCCTAAATGCCTTGTAGCCTCCTGCTTATAAGTGTGGTGCACAACACACCCATAAACAAGACTCTACTAGACACAGCTTGTAGACTACCTAGGACAGAACTGCTCTGATTCCACTTTTGTCACGACCCAAACTGATGGGTCGCGACGGACACCCGGTACCTTACTCAACCGAGTACCAACATAACGGATCTTTTCGTATCATACTATCACAGATAACTGAGCCGGAGCCAAAGAGGCCGTCGTGAGATAAGTAGGATACAACATGAAATACCAACTTATACACAAGACATACAGGCCTATAAGACCAATGTGATCCATTATATACTTAAAACATAGGCCGACAAGGCCGTACAATCTTTCACGTACACGACATATGTCTACAAGCCTCTAAGGATACATAAATGTCATAAAGGTCGAGACAGAGCCCGCCATACCAATCGACACATGTCCTAATCATACTGACCAATAGCAACTCCGGAGCAAATGGAGCACACCAACATCTTTCGCTGAGCTGATAGCCTACTTGGAGGACTCTCGACCTGCGTCCCCAGGAAAAGTAATAGACATGAGAGAAACATGAAGTAAAAGACTCGACATGTAAGTCTGAATAGCTCTGTGAATCATTTAATATTATAATGTCATGCATATGCATATAAATGTCATACCATGCATGGATATATGCGTTCAGAACATCATCAAGCCTCTGAGGGCATCCCATCATATCATCTCGGCCACTGTGGGCAAATCATCAACGTATACCAGTTGATCAGGTGGTGGT
>AWOL01S0009070.1:38453-58523 GCA_000715115.1 Nicotiana otophora | reverse complement strand
GCCTCTGAGGGCATCCCATCATATCATTTCAGCCACTGTGGGCAAATCATCAACGTATACCAGCTGATCAGGTGGTGGTATGTATATAACGCCGTAACCTTTTCCCATATCCCATATATATATATATATACACATACATATATACGCGTATATAACGTCATCTGGTCATGGGTCAATGTGCATGTATAAATGCATGAAATGCATATGAAACACGTTAATAAAATTTCTTGGATTGTCATAAAATCAATATGCCTTTCGGATAAACTTTATCAAATATGTATTTTTATGAGTCCCATGAACAGAATATATAATAATAATTCACATGGGGAATTAATAATATAGAAACCCCTAATACATCTGTGAATAGAGTCATTTATGAAAATTACGTATTTTGCTCGTTTCGTTTGAATCATTTGGATCACGCCAAAAAGAAAGAAAAGATAGCCCTAACATACCTGAACTAATTCTCTTGACAATCCCTTTAACACCATTGATTGCGACAACGCGTAACAGCGGATCGAAGTAGGAAAATATTCGTATGATATTCTTGAGAAAGATTGTACCGTACTCCCTTAGAATCACAAAATTCCGTTGATATGATGCTAAGAAGTCTCACATGAACTGAAGTAACTTACATTATTATCATGTATGATCTTGGATGAAACTTTGTTCCTGAAGCTTTTCATTCCTTTGTAGAGACACAAAATGAATTAGAAATGTCTCTTTTAATATTTGAGTGTGGGCCTCACTTAGTAAGACTTGGCTACCCATTCGTCTAACTTTGCCACCTTGCTTTGTGAACAAAGAGTCATTTGATTGACTATATCTTGCTGTCACGTTGGGTTTCAAGGCTAATCCAAAAGATTTTAATTAATCCGCCATCAATTTTTAATTAACTTGGTAATCCCCCACTAGTCCAATAATTAACCAATTACCCACATAATTAAGAATTATCTCAAATGACTTAAAATACGACTTACTTTTAACACACCTTATATACCTTACTATCATGGTCATGTGGTACCTTGTATGGCACTAGTCCATAAATACCGAGTATTATAGCTTTGACAGTATTTTATCCCAAATTTGCAAACTTCGATGAAACTTATTTTCTTCGATTCGCTTACCCTCTCACCTTTACGAATTTACTCATCACTTGTTTGAAATAGCAAAATGCTTATAATCTCAAAATAATCTCATTCCCGAACTTACGTGTTACATCCCGTATTTTCGTATGTTAAAGATTCGTCGTAAGTTAATCGACGTAAGTTCGGGAATGAGATTATTTTGAGATTTATAAATATTACGCTATTTTAAATAAGTGATGAGTAAATTCGTGAAGGTGAGAGGGTAAGCAAATCGAAGAAAATGAATTTCGTCGAAGTTTGACATTTTAAGATAAAATACGGTCCGAGTTATAATACCCGGCATTTATGGACTAGTGTCATACAAGATACTACATGACCATGATATTACGTGCATAAGGTATGTTAAAAGTGAGTATTATTTTAAGTAAGTTGAGATAATTCTTAATTATGTGAATAATTGAATAATTAATAATTTTTAGTGGGAGATTAATTAAAATTTTTGGATAAATTAAAGAATCCCACGTGGCAGCAAGCCACCCCAAGCTTTATGACTCTTAAGTCATTATGAATTATGTGGCAAGATAAGCCACCACATAAAGTGGGGCCCACATCCATATATAAGACATCTCAAACTTAAGAGTCATGAATAAGCAAATGTGAGCCATTCTAATATGCATCTGCATATAGCACATAAGCAACGTAAGATCTTCAACAATGCAGAGCAACACAAGATCTTAAACAATTCAGAGCAACGTAAGATCTTCAACAATTCCAAGCAACGTGAGATTTTGCAATTATAAGAGAGTATGGTGCAATCTTTCTCAAGAATATCATACGGATTTTCCCTACTCCGATCTTGCCGTCACGTGTTTTGTCGCAATTAACGTGTGTTAGAGGGATTGTCAAGAGAATCGACTCAGGTATGTTAAGGCTATCCCTTCTTTCTTTTTGGCATGATCCATACGATACAAACGAAACGAGTAAACGCACAATTTTCATAAATGACTCTATTCATAGAAGTATTAGGGGTGTCTATATTATTGATTTCCCATGTGAATTATTATTATATCTTCTGTTCATGGGTCTTAGAAAAATACGTATTTGATAAAGTTTATCCGTAAGGCATATTGATTTTATGACAATCCAAGAAATCTTATTAACGTGTTTTTTATGTATTTCATGCATTTATACATGTATATTGACCTATGACCAGATGGCGTTATATACGCGTATATTACATGTATATGGGATATGGGAAAAGGTTACGGCATTATATACGCACCACCACCATGCGTATATCAGGTGGTATACGTTGATGATTTGCCCACAGTGGCCGAGATGATATGATGGGATGCCCTCAGAGGCTTGATGATGTTATGAACATTACCTAAGCATGGTATGACATTATATTAATATGCATGACATTGTAAATAATAAGGATTTACAAAATTGTTCAGGTTTACATGTTGAGTCTTTTACTCCATATTTCTCTCATGTATATTATTTACTGATTTTCATTCCTTACATACTCGGTACATTATTTGTACTGACATCCCTTTTGCTTGGGGACGCTGCGTTCATGCCCGCAGGTCCCGATAGACAGGTCGAGAGTCCTCCAAGTAGGCTATCAACTCAGTGGAAGATGTTGGTGCACTCCATTTGCTCCGGAGTTGCTTGTTTGATCAGTATAATTTAGACGTGTATTGTTTGGTATAACGGGCCGTGTCCCGACCTTTATGATAAGTATGTACTCTTAAAGGCTTGTAGACAGATGTCATGTATACATATACTTGTATGGCCTTGTCGGCCTATATTTTAAGTATATAATGGATCACATTGGCTTTATAGGCCTGTATGTCACAGGTATGAGTTTCTATATCAGGTTGGGTCGTTCTATGTCGTATATTCCCTCATGTTTACTTTGGTTATCTCATGACGCCCCTTCTAGCCCACTTACCTATGATGATGTAATAAGAAAGATATGTTACATTGGTACTCGACTGAGCAAGGTACCGGGTTCCCATCGCGGCTCATCGGTTTGGGTCGTGACAAAAGTGGTATCAGAGCAGTTCCGTCCTAAGGAGTCTACAAGCCGTGTCTAGTAGAGTCTTGTTTATGGGTGTGTTGTGCACCACACTTATAAGCAGGAGGCTACAGGGCATTTAAGACTGTCACTCTTTCTTTCTACTCTAGATCGTGTGGTAGAGCTCACTTGTAAGAATTCAGATTCCTAAATACTATTTTATTTGTAATAAGATAATACCTACATCCAGAAAGACGATTGGTAAGAGATATAGCTGTGGAAGAGTTGAGTCAGAAGAACTCGATTTTGCATCATGCTTATGATGGATAAATATGAGTTATTCAGCAGATCATATGTATACTAAGATGTGTAAGCTTCTTGATAAGGATCCCTAAGGCAAGAATATCTATCCACTCTTACGGTAAAAAGGAATAAGAGAATTGGAAGGTAGACACAAGTTTCAGCAAGTAAAAGAAGCAAGGTGAAGAAGGGTACGAAGTACCCAGTTAATGATGGTTAACAATATTTACAATTCAAGCAGGGAAATATAAGCATTCTGAGTTACTTTCAACAGTAACAGATTATATACAATTGATCACACCCATTTCAGTTATGCCCTATGGGGGCTGACAAGTGTAGTTTAAGAGAAGGACGGGATATCAGAATCCGGCTGGGGTTAGAGTAACCCAAAATAGTGAATGGATTGTTTGTGTTAGTTGACATTTCCGAAGGATATTGCAAATGTGGTAATAAATCTCCTTGTGAGACACCCAGATGGTGCACTCTAGAATAGTACAGCTAGATATGAATACTAGAATGTTCAGAAAAATTCAGAAAATAGGCAGCGGGAATCCTAGAATTAGAAATATTACCTTAGTGTGGCTCCCGTCCCTAGTAGAGATAGAGAGAGAATATTAGGCAACCCGAAGAGCCGGTGGATGGAGCAGGGGGAGCTAAAAGCAAAAGGATGTCTTGTGAAATTTTTTAGAATAAAGTAATAGACAGAAATATTAGCAGGGAAATAAGAAGAGAGATAATGAAGCATTATGAGTAAGAGATGATACATGGATGACAATGGTAGAAAGAAATGAATGACAATATTATAGAGTCTATAGACAAGAGAAGGAAAAGATGAGAGGTAACAGACATTGAGACAACAAAAGAATATAGGCTATAAAGTCATATCCTCATTTCAAGAAGTAAGTTCGTGACTCTAACATGATTATCAGAAGGAAAAGTTAGACCCCGGAGTAATAGAAATCGGTATGGGCTAGTAAACAAGATAAACTAAACATGAATTAGGGACTGAGTGATTTGATAATAGTTGACGTCATGAAAACTTCAGATTTCGTTCCGGCGATAATAGAATGACAACAGAAGAAGATTCATGAGAAATTCAGAAAATGGTCATTCAGGAAGACGCTTCCCTAAAGCAAGCAATGTAAGCAAAGTTAAGCTTAAGGGGATGTATGTGCCAGTTACACTAGGTGTCTCCCTCGTGAGTAAGGAATTTTGTTATCCTTGGTATAAAAGGATTATCGCGAGGCGAGTAAGGGTCATCGATGATGTGAAAAGACACCAAAGATGAAAAGGTAAAATATCTATACGTAGATCATCGTAGCACTAAATCTTAGTGCTCCCCTAAAGGGGGGAATATGGTGTGATGTGGCATTAAGTCAGAATTAAGTGGTTCTAGTAACTATGGAATAGTAAAGAAAGAATGCGATAAAAATGAGAAAGGGATGAGATTGCACTTATTCAAATCCTACAGATATGCTACGATTCCAGAACATTATGCAAACACGACGTCAAGAAGAGGAAGTAAGGGTTCCTGCCCGAGATGTTATGATAGATAAGGAACTAGTGCGAGACGTAAGCTAAGACAAAGGAAATAACCCAAGAAAGATTACGCAGAATAATGATATGCGAATGGGCCAACGAGTAGTTAGTAGTTGATTCAGAAAGAGCCTAGTTATGGCTAGACAAGAGGATACAGACAATCAACAGATCATGCAAGATAAAATAGTGAATCCAGTCTCGCAGATAATGATATCATGATCCTTGAGAAATATTCAGATAGGAGTTGGGGTAGTAGAATGAGGGTGTAATTATTTTAGATAAAGGATGACGTTTTGGCCATCGATTGAGTAATGATTTGATTTCATGAATTGTACAAGATTAAAATACCCACGTAAGGTGAATCACATTGGGATGCCATAAAATACAGTTATTGAAGTACAGTATCGCCCCTAAGTGGATCAGGAAAATCACTTCAAACATTCCTCGATGCAACGTAAGCACTAGTGGCAAAGTATTACATAAGAAGTTTCAAGTTATCAGTGGTAGATTATAGATCAACATTGAGGTGAATCAACAACTGATGGATAAAAGTTACAACAGTATGAGATGAGATCAGGCTGTCATTCTTAAGATGAACAGTAATGAAGAAGCATTAAAGGACTTAGATTTATGCATATAGGATAAGCAACGAGAGTAACCTGGAGTTTGGTAGCAGACCTCAGTAACGATAAATCAAAGTAAGAGTTATGGCAGTAAAGTCATATGGATGGATAAACTGATCTATGAAATAAGGTATAACAATATTCGTAAGTTCGACAAAGTACCGAGCGAAGAACTTCAGTATACTTATAGATGCCCAGAGGGACATCTTATCAAGCTCTGTATATGTTTACAAAGTGAGGCCTAGAGATTGGCCAAAAGCTGGAGGAAAAATGAGAGAAAAGTCGCATAGGCATATTTACAAGGTCAGAATCGTACAGGCTGCATGATAAAAGGTAATAACAGTTATGAGATTGAAAGGATTCCGACCACATGTCATGGTGTGCGAAAGAGGCCTAAAGGGGGGAATGCCCTGGCCCATGGGTTTATTCACAGAACAGTTGCCTATATGGAAAGAAGAGTACTAAAGCATTCGCAAGAAATATTGGTTATGATAATGATAAGTGCAACAGTCAACATTCGAGGACGAATGTTCCAAAGGGGGGAATGATGTTACATCCCCTATTTTCGTATGTTAAAGTTTCGTTGTAAGTTAATCGACGTAAGTTCGGGAATGAAATTATTTTGAGATTTATAAGCATTATTCTATTTCAAACATGTGATGAGTAAATTCGTGAAGGTGAGAGGGTAAGCAAATCAAAGAAAATAAATTTTGTCGAAGTTTGACATTTTAAGATAAAATACGGTCCGAGCTATAATACCCGATATTTATGGACAAGTGTCATACAAGGTACTACATGACCACGATAGTAAGGTATATAAGATATGTTAAAAGTGAGTAGTATTTTAAGTAAGTTGAGCTAATTCTTAATTATGTGGATAATTAAGTAATTAATGATTTTTAGTGGGAGATTAATTAAAATCTTTGGATAAATTAAAGAATCCCACGTGGCAACAAGCCACCCCAAGCTTTATGACTCTTAAGGCATTATGAATTATGTGGAAGGATTGAGGATTTAATGATTTTGTGGTTAAGCCACCACATAAAGTGGGGCCCACATCCATATATAAGACATCTCAAACTTAAGAGTCATGAATAAGCAAACGTGAGCCATTCTAATATGCATCTGCATATAGCACATAAGCAACGTAAGATCTTCAACAATTCAGAGCAACACAAGATCTTCAACAATTCCAAGCGACGTGAGATTTTACAATTATAAGGGAGTACGGTGCAATCTTTCTCAAGAATATCATACGGATTTTGCCCTACTCCGATCTTGCCGTCACGTGTTTTGTCGAAATTAACGTGTGTTAGAGGGATTGTCAAGAGAATCAACTCAAGTATGTTAAGGCTATCCCTTCTTTCTTTTTGGCATGATCCATATGATACAAACGAAACGAGTAAACGCACAATTTGCATAAATGACTCTATTCATAGAAGTATTAGGGATGTCTATATTATTGATTCCCCATGTGAATTATTATTATTTCTTCTATTCATGGGTCTCAGAAAAATACGTATTTGATAAAGTTTATCCGAAAGGTATATTGATTTTATGACAATCCAAGAAATCTTATTAACGTATTTCTTATGCATTTCATGCATTTATACATGTACATTGACCTATGACCAGATATCGTTATATACGCATATATTACATGTATATGGGATATGGGAAAAGGTTATGGCGTTATATATGCACCACCACCACGTATATATCAGCTGGTATACGTTGATGATTTGCCCATAGTGGCCGAGATGATATGGTGGGATGCCTTCAGAGGCTTGATGATGTTATGAACGCATATACCTAAGCATGGTATGATATTATACGCATATGTATGACATTGTAAATATTAATGATTTACAGATTTGTTCAGGCTTACATGTTGAGTCTTTTACTCCATATTTCTCTCATGTCTATTATTTACTGATTTTCATTCCTTACATACTCGGTACATTATTTGTACTGACGTCCCTTTTGCCTGGGGATGCTGCGTTTCATGCCCGCAGGTCCCGATAGACAGGTCGAGAGTCCTCCAAGTAGGCTATCAACTCAGTGGAAGATGTTGGTGCGCTCCATTTGCTCCGGAGTTGCTTGTTTGGTCAGTATAATTTAGACGTGTATTGTTTGCTATAACGGGCCCTGTCCCGACCTTTATGATAAGTATGTACTCTTAGAGGCTTGTAGACAGATGTTATGTATACATATACTTTTATGGCCTTGTCGACCTATATTTTAAGTATATAATGGATCACATTGGCTTTATAGGCCTGTATGTCACAGGTACGAGTTTCTATATCAGGTTGGGTCGTTCTATGTCGGATATTCCCTCATGTTTACTCTGGTTATCTCATGACGCCCCTTCTAGCCCACTTACCTATGATGATATAATAAGAAAGATACGTTACGTTGGTACTCGGCTGAGTACGGTACCGGGTGCCCGTCACGGCTCATCGGTTTGGGTCGTGACAAAAGTGGTATCAGAGCAGTTCCATCCTAGGGAGTCTACAAGCCGTGTCTAGTAGAGTCTTGTTTATGGGTGTGTTGTACACCACACTTATAAGCAGGAGGCTACAGGGCATTTAGGACTGTCACTCTTTCTTCCTACTCTAGATCGTGTGGTAGAGCTCACTTGTAAGCATTCAGATTCCTAAATACTACTTTATTTGTAATAAGATGATACCTACATCCAGAAAGACGATTGGTAAAAGATATAGCTGTGGAAGAGTTGAGTCAGAAGAACTCGATTTTGCATCATGCTTATGATAGATAAATATGAGTTATTCAGCAGATCATATGTATACTAAGATGTGTAAGCTTCTTGATAAGGATCCCTAAGGCAAGAATATCTATCCACTCTTACGGTAAAAAGGTATAAGAGACTTGGAAGGTAGATACAAGTTTCAGCAAGTAAAAGAAGCAAGGTGAAGAAGGGTACGAAGTACCCAGTTAATGATGGTTAACAGTATTTACAATTCAAGCAGGGAAATATAAGCATTCTGAGTTACTTTCAACAGTAACAGAGTATATACAATTGATCACACCCATTTCAGTTATGCCCTATGGGGGCTGACAAGTATAGTTTAAGAGAAGGACGGGATATCAGAATCCCGCTGGGGTTAGAGTAACCTAAAATAGTGAATGGATTGTTTGTGTTAGTTGACATTTTCGAAGGATATTGCAAATGTGGTAATAAATCTTCTTGTGAGACACCCAGATGGTTCACTCTAGAATAGTACAGCTAGATATGAATACTAGAATATTCAGAAAAATTCAGAAACTAGGCAGCGGGAATCCTAGAATGATAAATATTACCTTAGTGTGACTCCCGTCCCTAGTAGAGATAGAGAGAGAATGTTAGGCAACCCGAAGAGCCGGTGGATGGAGCAAGGGGAGCTAAAAGCAAAAGGATGTCTTGTGAAATTTTTTAGAATAAAGTGATAGACAGAAATATTAGCAGGGAAATAAGAAGAGATATAATGAAGCATTATGAGTAAGAGGTGATACATGGATGACAATGGTAGAAAAAAAATGAATGACAATATTATAGAGTCTATAGTCAAGGGAAGGAAAAGATGAGAGGTGACAGGCCTTGATACAACAAAAGAATATAGGCCATAAAGTCATATCCTCATTTCCAAAAGTAAGTTCGTGACTCCAACATGATTATCAGAAGGAAAAGTTAGACCCCAGAGTAATAGAAATCGGTATGGGCTGGTGAACAAGATAAACTAAACATGAATTAGGGACTGAGTGATTTGATAATGGTCGGCGTCATGAAAATTTTAGATTTTATTCCGGCGATAATAGAATTGACAATAGAAGAAGATTCATGAGAAATTCAGAAAATGGTCATTCAGGAAGACGCTTCCCTAAAGCAAGCAGTGTGAGCAAAGTTAAGCTTAAGGGGATGTATGTGCCAGTTACACTAGGTGTCTCCCTCGTGAGTAAGGAATTTTGTTATCCTTGGTACAAAAGGATTACCGCGAGGCGAGTAAGGGTCATCGATGATGTGAAAAGATACCAAAGATGAAAAGGTAAAACATCTATACGTAGATCATCGTAGCACTAAATCTTAGTGCTCCCATAAAGGGGGGAATATGGTGTGATGTGGCATTAAGTTAGAATTAAGTGGTTCTAGTAACTATGGAATGGTAAAGGAAGAATGCGATAAAAATGAGAAAGGGATAAGATTGCACTTATTCAAATCCTACAGATATGCTACGATTCCAGACATTATGCAAACACGATGTCAAGAAGAGGAAGAAAGGGTTCCTGCCCGAGATGTTATGATAGATAAGGAAATAGTGCGAGATGTAAGTTAAGACAAAGGAAATAACCCAAGAAAGATTACGCAGAATAATGATATGAGAATGGGCCAACGAGTAGTTAGTAGTTGATTCAGAAAGAGCCTAGTTATGGCTTGACAAGAGGATACATGCAATGAACAGATCGTGCAAGATAAACATAGTGAATCCAGTCTCGCAGATAATGATATCGTGATCCGTGAGAAATATTCAGATAGGAGTTGGGGTAGTAGAATGAGGGTGTAATTATGATAGATAAAGGATGACGTTTGGTCCATCGATTGAGTAATGATTTGATTTCATGAATTGTACAGGATTAAAATGGGTACGTAAGGTGAATCACATTGGGATGCCATAAAATACGGTTATTGAAGTACAGTATCGCCACTAAGTGGATCAGGAAAATCACTTCAAACATTCCTCGATGCAACGTAAGCCCTAGTGACAAAGTATTACGTAAGAAGTTTCAAGTTATTAGTGGTAGATTATAGATCAACATTGAGGTGAATCAACAATGGATGGATAAAAGTTACAACAGTATGAGATGAGATCAGGCTGCCATTCTTAAGATGAGCAGTAACGAAGAAGCATTAAAGGACTTAGATTTATGCATATAGGATAAGCAACGAGAGTAACCTGAAGTTTGGTAGCAGACCTCAGTAACGATAAATCAAAGTAAGAGTTATGGCAGTAAAGTCATATGGATGGATAAACGGATCTATGAAATAAGGTATAACAATATTCGTAAGTTCGACAAAGTACTGAGCGAAGAACTTCAGTGTACTTATAGATGCCCAGAGGGACATCTTATCAAGCTCTGTATATGTTTACAAAGTGAGGCCTAGAGATTGGCCAAAAGCTAGAGGAAAAAAGAGAGAAAAGTCGCATAGGCATATTTACAAGGTCAGAATCATACAGGCTGCATGTTAAAAGGTAACAACAATTACGAGATTGAAAGGATCTCGACCACAAGTCGTGGTGTGAGAAAGAGGCCTAAAGGGGGGAATGCCTTGGACCTTGGATTTATTAACAAAACAGTTGCCTAGATGACAAGAAGAGTACTAAAGCATTCGCAAGAAATATTGGTTATGATAATGATAAGTGCAACAGTCAACATTCGAGGACGAATGTTCCAAAGGAGGGAATGATGTTACATCCCGTATTTTCGTATGTTAAAGTTTCGTCGTAAGTTAATCGACGTAAGTTCGGGAATGAAATTATTTTGAGATTTATAAGCATTATTTTAGTTCAAACAAGTGATGAGTAAATTCATGAAGGTGAAAGGGTAAGCAAATTGAAGAAAATAAAGTTTGTCGAAGTTTAACATTTTAAGATAAAATACGGTCCGAGCTATAATATCCTATATTTATGGACTAGTGCCATACAAGGTACTACATGACCATGATAGTAAGGTATATAAGGTATGTTAAAAGTGAGTAGTATTTTAAGTAAGTTGAGCTAATTCTTAATTATGTGAATAATTGGGTAATTAATGATTTTTAGTAAGAGATTAATTAAAAGCTTTGGATAAATTAAAGAATCCCACGTGGCAGCAAGCCACCCCAAGCTTTATGACTCTTAAGTCATTATGAATTATGTGGCAAGATAGAGGATAGGGATTTTGTGGTTAAGCCACCACATAAAGTGGGGACCACATCCATATATAAGACATCTCAAACTTCAGAGTCATGAATAAGCAAACGTGAGCCATTCTAATATGCATCTGCATATAGCACATAAGCAACGTAAGATCTTCAAAAATTCAGAGCAACGTAAGATCTTCAACAATTCCAAGCGACGTGAGATTGTGCAATTATAAGGGAGTACGGTGCAATCTTTCTCAAGATTAATTTTTTCCTACTCCGATCTTGCCGTCACGTGTTTTGTCGAAATTAACATGTGTTAGAGGGATTGTCAAGAGAATCGACTCAGGTATGTTAAGGCTATCCCTTCTTTCTTTTTGGCATGATCCATACGATACAAACGAAACGAGTAAACGCACAATTTTCATAAATGACTCTATTCATAGAAGTATTAGGGGTGTCTATATTATTGATTCCCCGTGTGAATTATTATTATTCTTCTATTCATGGGTCTCAGAAAAATACGTATTTGATAAAGTTTATCCGAAAGGCATATTGATCTTATGACAATCCAAGAAATCTTATTAACGTATTTCTTATGCAATTCATGTATTGATACATGTACATTGACTTATGACCAGATAGCATTATATACGCGTATATTACATGTATATGGGATATGAGAAAAGGTTACGGCGTTATATACGCACCACCACCACGCGTATATCAGCTGGTATACGTTGATGATTTGTCCATAGTGGCCGAGATGATATGATGAGATGTCTTCAGAGGCTTGATGATGTTATGAACGCATATACCTAAGCATGGTATGACATTATACGCATATGCATGACATTGTAAATATTAATGATTTACAGATTTGTTTAGGCTTACATGTTGAGTCTTTTACTCCATATTTCTCTCATGTCTATTATTTACTGATTTTTATTCCTTACATACTCGGTACATTATTTGTACTGACGTCTCTTTTGCCTTGGGATGCTGCGTTTCATGCTCGCAGGTCCCGATAGACAGGTCGAGAGTCCTCCAAGTAGGCTATCATCTCAGCGGAAGATGTTGGTGCGCTCCATTTGCTCTGAAATTACTTATTTGGTCAGTATAATTTAGACGTGTATTGTTTGGTATGGCGGGGCTCTGTCCCGGCCTTTATGATAAGTATGTACTCTTAGAGGCTTGTAGAGCTTTATTGTTGTTGATAACGATTATGATAATGATATTTGAATGTGACAAAGGGGACTGAAATTATGAAATACGGCCAAGTGCCAAGAATAATTTTGTAATCGTGATTATTAATGCCAATGAATCGAAAGAATATGAAAGAACTATGATGTAAGATAATTGAAATTGTGGTTATGGTTGATGTCTCAAGTAAGATGGCTTAGCCGATCAGGCCGTGATCGGACTCCATGCCGTACACATGGTGATAACTGTGCTGGAAATGATAATTGAAATTGTGGATATGGGTGATGTCTCAAATGAGATGACCTAGCCGATCGGGTCGAGATCGGACTCCGTATAAGAATACTGTGGTATTATAGATTGTGGCATATGACACTAAAGATTACCCAACCTAATAAAATTAACTTGAGAACTTATGGGATTCTTACTTGATGTTTTAGTATTGTTTTGAAGCTCTTATTGAACTCATGACTGTTTTCCCCTTGTATTATTGGTCATTCTATTGAGATGGTATTTTAGCTTTACATACTAGTACTATTCGATGGTACTAACGTCCCTTTTGTCGGGGGCGCTGCATATTTAAATAGATACAGGTGTTTACATAGCAGACAGTGTTGATTGCAGTTAGTGGTACATCATCATCTTCTCAGCAGACTCGATGAGCCCCATTTCATTCCGGGGTCATGTATTGTACCTTTTGTTTATATTGTGGTCACTTTTGAGGTATAGCCGGGGCCTTGTTTCCGGCACCATCCTTACTCTCTTTTGTATCTTTAGAGGCTCCGTAGACACTATGTGGGTTGTATATGGGTGTTGGGAATGTTAAACCAGTTATGTTGTATTTGATCACTTGTTCCATTCGAACTATAAGAAATTATTTTTTGAGACTTAAAGGCAGAATGGCTAATCAAATGATTTAGCATCATATGTACGAACTTCTTGTTGTATAATTTATGAAATCATGTCTTTTCTTGATTATGGGTGAATTGGGTAGAAAGAATCTAACAGGCTTGCTGGGCCGGGTTTACTCGGCTGAGCGCCGGTCGCACTCCTCGGTTTTGGGGCGTGACAACTTCAACCTACATTAAGACATAAAAACTAAGGTTAAGCTACGGAACAACTTAAAACGTATTTCTAATCTAGTATCTCATTTCTAAAAAATTGGGGAGCACCTCCCCTATAACTTTCACTTCCTCCCAATTCGAAATGCTATCAATAACAGCCAGAACAACAACAACAACAATAACAACAACAACAACAACAACAATAACATATATACACTATACCATCAAAAACCAACAACTCAAGCAATAGTACAATAAGCGACAAGCACGGTTTACGATTAAACAAACTATAGCTTTAAATCCCTTTTCCTTCCAGAATTTGTTAACAATATTAATCACAATGTATTCATTTATTTATACTGATTTTCAGCCATAACACAACCTTAAAAAGATCCCATAATAGTCCAATAATACAATATAACAACACCATAACGGAAACCCGTACATAACTTGCCGAGCGGCAAGCTCGGCTTATAACAAATAACACAACTCATCCCTACACTCTTCCTTCATTCAAACTTCATATCAGCAATATCAACATATCATATATAAGATATTCTCATATCTCCAGAAATATTAACATCTCAAGAACACCTTAAAACACTCCAACATCACATAACAACTCAATAGATGATTCCCGGCCGTCGATTCACATGTTCTAGCTTCAATAACTTAGCCAAGCCATAGATAAACTCAACACAAGATGAAAAGAGAGATTCTTACCTCAAAATAGCAGGGACAACCTGAATACAAGCTTACTTCACCTTGAAGAATCTTCCAAATCACAAGCAAAGAGGAGGAAAGGAGTAACACAATCTACGAACTTTTCGGGGTGAAATCATGTCATAAACTCGTAGATCTTGGTTGGGGTGGTAGGGGAACCTTTAGAGAGTGTTTAGGAGTATTTTGGGTTTGATTTGGGAAAGAAATATAAGTTAAAACAAAGTGTAATCGCTCTTTATACGACCAGAAGGTTTCCACCGCCTCAAGTGGGTCCCAAAGGGGCTGCCTGCGCGGTCTTGCGAAAATACGAATATCTCTCTACTAGGACGTTGTACTAACGAACGGTTTAATGCGTTGGAAACTAGACTCGTAGATATTCAATTTAGTGGGTAGATCACCCCGTAACTCTAAGTATATCGAGAGAAATGCTCAGTGATATTATGCCCAAATTTCAGTAAAATAATGAATGTAATTTACGATAACTTTTGCCGACTTTTTATTTTACAACTTGTTTGACTTCAAAACTTAACATACGAATATTATATGGTTCAATTACCTAACATGACTTCCTTAGAATAATAAGCACTCCTAGTTTACCCTAAATGTACGGGTTATAACATTTTTGATTCGTTTAACCTCCAACCATCACAATACTTTCTTAACACTTGTTTTAACCCATCATTATCTTTGTAAAGGTCCTTAAGCTCTCCAGCTTATATTAATTCACTTAAAACACATTGTATTATGAAAGTATGGGTGTAACAATTTTATTTATACATTTTCAGTATCATACACGATAATAAAGGCATAAAATTAGTGTAGGATATACAACTTGGAATTGGCAGAAATTCTTATTCTATTGTCTTGCCAGGGCCGGCTGGAGCCTAAGGCCACCTTAGGCCCCCAAAATACTTAGGGGCCCAAAATCTATAAATAATATAGTATACAATATTTAATACACTATTGATAGAATTTTTAAATCATTTGGTTAAAATAGTTATAGTTAAAAATTTTACACATCTTAAATTATACGCTTACTATTGTTTTCTGACTTTAATTCATCCAAACTTAAATCGATTTTCTTACAATGTTAGTTTAGAATAATTTTTCTTAATTCTTTGAGTGCCTTTGTAGATATTTTTCAAGCTACTTTGATAAGTATCTATTAAAATTCATCCTTAGCATTGAATGACTCTTGAAACATACTAGTAGTTACTACAATGTTATTTGTTTCAACTTATATTTAGAATTAAAAGTGCTAAGAAAAACTGTATAAGTAGAAGAATACTCTAATTGGCAAACTAAATCAGGTAAAAAGTGTTAATTCAATTACCGTTAACAATTTCTATATCAGTTGCCTCGGTTGAAAAAGTTTTTCAAAACTAAATCATTAAAGTTCAACATGATAACACAAGAGAGATTAAACAAATTGGTTAGACATTGGCAATAATTAAAACTGATTATAACTTCTTTAGATTTCGATAAATTATAAGAGTAAAAAAAATAAAAATAATAAATTAAGACCTCACTTTTTATTTTTGCCTTAGACCCCATATTATGTCGAGCCGCCCCTGTGTCTTGCATTGAAAAAAAGAACCTAAAAGTCTATATTTGAAAATAGGCTTCCCATTTTCATTTAATATTCCTTCGACTTAGACTATGTAACTATTCTTTAGTGATTATGATTGGAGTGGATTCGTAAATATCGAATATAGTAGTTTCATACGAACGTACAATTTTATCTAAGTTAATTGTTATTAGGGATTGTTTTCTTCCTATACAATATTTGAAACTTATTTACTAAAATTATTCAAGTTTTGTATATTACCCGCTCTAAATAAGTTTTCTTATAATTTATATACAATCTATTATTAGTGCCTTAAATTAGGGGATTCTTTGCTTGAAAAATGGCGTAACTGAAGGGAACGAAGTTCAAATTGTCCTTCCATCTAAATAAGACTCCTTCCAGTTGTGTGTTACCTATTTTAAGCCATAATTAGCACAACTCTTCTCTCTCTTTGCCATAATTGCCTATTTTAAGAAAAGAATAATGTATGGTACAACAACATACAAAATAAAAACAAATTTTATACAAATTTAATATAAAATTTGATATATCTACAACTACATACATACTAAAAATAAATTTCAAACAACTAATTATACAGTATATAACTTATTTACAACTTATCTATAACTTTCATACATCATTCTTACCTAGTTAAATATAACTACAATATCATACAACTTAAATATAATTTTTATACAATATATCTTTTGTATGTATTTTGTATATATTTTGTATGTGGTGTGTTCTTCTGATTCTTCTTCGAATTTCAATCTGAAAATTCAGTCAAATCAAATCTAATCTTTACCAAATACCCTCAAAATCGAGATATAAACTCCATAGAATATTCTCAATCGTTTGCAATAACACCCAATCCAAAGAAATAATATTTTTTGAAAATCCAAATTCAAATTCAAAGTTTCGAAACTTTTTAATGGTTGTCAATGGTGGAGAGTCAGACACCTTTAAAAATTATTGATTGACAATTTTACTTTGAACAATACAACCTAATTAATACATCTACTGCTAGCCCGCTATCGAAACACCAACAAGAAAATGAGAAGCCCGGAAAAACTCCAAACTCCAGCCATGGCAAAATTCAAATCGATAAAAAATTAATCCCTTTCTTCGCCATTGTTTGAGAAAATTATGAGCTTTAGAAGAAAAACCTTATAGAACTCGGTGTAGAAAGAGAGTTGATTTCAAAGAGATAAAGAAGAAAATCCTTTAGAAAGATTGGGGTTTGTCTGGGTAATTAAGGAATTGTGATGATATTTAGGGATTTACTAAATTAAAAGGCTACAATCAAGTGATACTCATTTAAAATTAATTTGTATATAATTGGTAAATTGTATATGACCATGTAATTAAGTTAAAACTTGATTAAGAAGGGTAATTAAGTTTCATATGTAGTATAGGTAGATAAAAATCTCTTGTAATTTGTCACACCCCGAACCTGGACCTGGACGTAACACGACACCAGGTGCCTAACTACATATGATCGAACGAACCAACTGGCTGGCTGAATCAACATGTGATATCATAACATATTGAATGTAGAAGATAAACTACCACAAGCTGATATACTAAAAGTCTGAATGATATAAATCAAAAGGCGGAAATACTAATATAATTCTAGAACATATATGGAGCATACATTGCTTAACATGAAAAGCTCGCGACTCTGTCTAACTGTTACTCTAGAAGTTCGCAACTATTCAAGGAACTAGGCTTTACTATATTTATGAGGTAATTAGTAACGTCATAAAAGAAACGTAGTGTAGGGAGAATTATTAACATTCCCAAACATAGAGAGTTAGCCCCACATACCTTAACTTCCTGCTCTTGAGCATAATACAACATTCGCCAACCCTTTCAACTTTAATCTATATCAATACAAGTCAAAGGAATTCCATATTAGCAATAATACTCATGTATTGGTCACTTAGGCATTTTATCAAACACTTGGTGGGTATAAAGCTTCATAACCCTTATTAATGGTATTTCTATACCCAACAACCCATTCTCTTACTCCTAGATAAATTCTAAAACCTCAAATTGTTATAATCCCTATCATTGTTCTTCACCCATAAGATAAACAACACCCTTAATCAATAATCAACAACCAACAACCCAAATCCATAACCGTTCATGCTTTTGTATCAAACCCATCAACTCATATCTCATGAACTAGAGTCTATAGTCATTAATCCAATACTATAATCAAGTAGAGGGTGAAGATATGACCTTTTTGACATTCAAATCCTCTTGAATTCGAGTTCTAGGGTTTCTTTTCTCAACCATGATGTTCCAATCGAATATCTAATGATTTGAAGGGTTTACCTGTTAATAAGGTATTGGAGAATTAAAATCAACTTAGAATCATCATTAGAACTTACCTTGGATGGTGGAGGGACCTTGGGGGAGGGTAGGTTCTTGAGAGCTTCCCTTTCTAGAGCAAGTTTTTGTATTTTGGGGTGTGGGGGACGAAGTAGGGCTTTACAAATGACCCCCCGGGCGCGCTCCCACGCACCTAACACGTAGAAAGGCAGTAACACTGCCACAAGTGCGCGGCCACACACGGGGCCATCCGGGCACGCACCCGGCGTGCATATTGTGCATTGCTCTATAAAATGTACATAACTTTTTGCACAGATATTCGTTAGGGCTCCATAATATATCGTTGGAAATCTATTTCAAAGGGCTACAACTTTCGTGTTTTGAGGTTTCCCAAACTCCTTACATAATTTTACTACATTTTGCTACAAACAGACCTTTTGTAAACTTAGTTGATTTTATTGAATCTTATACACCTCACGCTCTGTCTTGATTCTAAAATAACTATTTCCACCCATACTCATACCGATAGAACTTCACATGTCCAAAATATAACATTACTACTCATTTAACACATTCATACCTAAGCTGAATTTATGGGGTGTTACATTATCTCCCCCTTGTGATCATTCGTCCTCGAATGATTATCATGGTTGTAACTATGACTAGCTCTGGACTTTAAACAGGTCTGATTGAGATGTGCGAATACTGAACTTTCATGAACATTTGCATACTAAACTGAACGAATACATGATTACTGAACTGTTGAGATACTGAACTGAATGACTACTGCATTACTTGAATACTGGTCTGCCATGGATACGTGAATACTGAACTAACATGGATATATGTGTAACACCCAGGAAAATTTTTGAAGTACTTAAGTGTAAAGCCCGGTAAAATTTGCAAAGAAAATAATGTTTCATGGTGCCGTACTAGGCTTACGTGTTTGAGGCCGCGGCTCGGACTTTTTGGGTTGAATAATGCACCGGAAAGTAAAGAAAACTTTTTGGCGGAAAAGCGTGTTTATGCTTATGTGACCGCATAAGCACTCTGCGGGCCGCATAATGGCCACATAAGTGAGCAGGAACCATTCTGGAAGCAGCTATGCGGTCGACTATGCGACCGTATAACTATTATGCGGTGCATTATGCGACCGCATAACAGTTATGCCGACCGCACAGTGACCGCATACACAGACAGATTTTTGATCATTTTTGTCAGCAATTATGCGACTGATATGAGGTCCGCATATCCATTATGCGGTCGCATATGCGACCGCAGAACCGTTCTGGAGCTCTATTTTTGGGTTTTTAAAACCCGGCCCTATTTCTTTAAATACACTCTTTGGGCCATTTCTGAACTATAATCTGATATTTCAGAGTGAGAGAGAGTGTCCTAGAGTGAGAAGGCGTTCTTCAATAATTGTTCTTCAATTCTTGCCCAAGTTTTGAAAGATTAAGAAGGGAAACTCACTAGGTCTTCATCCTAGAGATTGAAGTTGCTAAGAATTCCAGAATATTTAGAGTGTAAGGAAGCTCAAGTGAGGTATGTTGGCTAAACTCTTCTTTAAGAATTGGAATTCCCTATATCCTTGTAAGTTCCGAGATGTTGATTATAAATGGAGTATTCCGATAAGTTTTATGATGAAGATATATGTTCAATTCGTGTTTCAAATGCTCTTATCATATTGCATTATAAATTGAGGAT
>AWOL01S0009069.1:43007-53261 GCA_000715115.1 Nicotiana otophora | reverse complement strand
TGAGTTTTTGGGTAGGTTTACCCCTTAGATGAGACAGACGATATTTTCAGATGATTCAGAATATGGTTTTATCGGCGTAGGTTGAGGGTTATTCCTCTAGAGTTCACAGTTACAGAGTGGTACGCTCGGGCCGAGTATGGTACCGAGTGCCGGCCATGTCCCTTCAGGTTTTGGGCACATGACATTGAAGTCCCTATTCAAGCAAAAAGAGTTGAATTTGAGGCAACGGAGGTGGCTCAAATTGTTAAAGGACTATGATATGGATATTATATACCACTACGGGAAGGCAAACATTGTGGCTCATGCATTAAGTAAGAAGTATATGGGAAGCCTACGACATGTGGAGGATCAAAAGTTGGAGATGACTAAAGATTTTACCGGTTGGCAAACCTAAGCGTACAATTTCTTGACACCGGTAATGGAGAAGTCACAGTTTGAAATATTGTCGAGTCCTCGTTAGTAGCTGAAGTAAAGGCACATCAATTTGACGACCTAGACTTGGTGAAGATAAGAGGAAGCAACCCCTTTCGAAAGAAAAGAGTGTTCGAGTTATCCGAGTACGGGGCCCTTAGATACTTGGACCAGCTATGTGTGCCCGATGTTGGAGGACTCCGAGAACAGATCATGGTTGAAATCCACCAGTCCCGATATTCTGTTCATCCGGGGTCAACCAAGATGTACCGCGATCTTCAACAACTATACTAGTGAAACGACATTAAGAGGGACATTGCTGAATACATCACCCGCTGTCCAAATCGCCAACAGGTTAAGGTTGAATATCAGAAATCGGGAGGGTTACTACAAAATATGGAAATTCCAACCTTTAAATGGGAAGTAATCAATATGGATTTCTTTATTGGACTACCATGACCATGCCAACGATCTAGTCATCATGGACTGACTCACCAAGACAGCTCATTTCTTACGAGTAAAGACAACTTTCTCGGCCGAAAATTATGCTAAGTTGTATATCAAGGAAATAGTTTGACTTCATGGGGTTCCGATTTCCATCATATCGGACAGAGGTGCCCAGTTTACGGCTAACGTTTGGAAATTATTCCAAAAAGGGTTGGCAACGAGGATCGACCTTAGCACAACCTTCCATCCAAAAATAGTCAATCAGGTCGAACACACTATTCAAACGCTAGATGACATGTTGCGAGCCTGTAATTTATACTTTAAGGGAAATTGGGAGGATCATCTACCACTCATTGAACTCGCTTACAAAAACATCTATTATGCTATCATTCAAAGGGCACCATATGAGGCTCTATATGGTCGAAGGTGTAGGTCTCCTATCAGCTAGTTCGAAGTTGGTGAAACAATGTCGTTATGTCCTGAGTGGGTGCAACAAGCTATAGAAAAAGTGAAGGCAATTCGACGTCGGTTATTGACTTCCTAGAGCAAGGCATAAATCTTACTTGAATAACGAACGACAAGATTTGGAGCTCGTTGTAGAAGACTAGGTGTTCTTGAAAGTATTGCCTATGAAGGGAGTAATGAGATTTGTCAAAAGGGGAAAACTCAGCCCCCGATATATTGGACCATATCAAATTACTCAGAAGATCGGCCAAGTAGCTTATAAGCTTAAGTTTCCTTCGGGGCTAGAAGCAGTGCATCCGGTATTCCACGTTTCTATACTTTGAAAGTGCTTGAGCGATCCATCATCCATCACCCATGTTGAAAATATTCAAGTCACAAGAGATCCATCCTATGAAGAAGCTCTAGTGGCTATTTTAGATTGTCAAATCTGTAAGCTGCAAACTAATGAAGTGTCTTCTATTAAGGTACTTTGGAGGAACAAAAGTAAGGAAGAAATGATGTGGGAAGCGGAAGAAGATATGATATCTAGGTACCTCCATTTATTCCCTACTGTGGGGAACAACAATATGACCATCATGATGGGCCATGATTCAACATTCGAAGATGAATTTTCTAAAATGGGGGAATGATGTTTCGCCCCACATCTAAATTAAGTTGGTAAGTGTGGCTTTTTGCACAGCCAATCAGCTAGCAAAGTGTTTGAGTCTAGAAGGTGGTTACACGTTTAAGTGAGCTTATGACAAATGTCTCACCGGGCAATGAACCGAGGCGGGGCGACCCATTTTGCATATGGATCCGATGGAGTTTCCTATGCTTGGTATACATAAATTAAGGTAGTGAGGCTCATTGTCCATCCTTTGTAGAGAATACCATTTACTGTAATTCTACAAAAATGCTCTCACATCTCCTTCGAGGTTTCCAAATAGCCTAAACTCAATCAGAAGACGGTTCCATTAGGACCTAGCTCGAAAATACATTGGAATCGATGTTGTGGAATCTATCATCTGGTGATATTGATTCTGAAGATTCATTAAAAGCAGAGTTAACCACCATAGAAGCATAGTTAGTTCTTCAACGAGGTATGTGGGGAAACCATCTTCCTGGACCGAGTTAGTGTAAGTCTCTCCTTCTTTCTAAATGACTCCTACACTATGAGGTTTCATAGTTCTAAGCCCTCTCAACGATGTTGCTATGTTCTTCTACATTCTTGCTGGTAGCATTTATTTCAAGTCTAAAATAATCCTAGTTGGTATCTTGAGGTTGGGAAGTATGATTAGTTCTGAGTCTAAACTTAAAATTTCTTGAAGTTGATCTTGCGTTTCACTTATATGTATATGTATCCATTACTCTTTACCGAGCCGCACTATAGACGGTTGAGTACGACACCTTTTGTGCAACCACTGATCAGTTGGGTATGATGGGAAATGCTTCAGAGCCCTGGTGTTGCCGGGTACGACCGAGCCATGGTGTGTCCGGTTACGACTGAGCTTTCTATGAGCTCGGATACGGGATAATGTAAGACAAGATACTACAAAGCCCTCACGTGGCAGGGTATGTCCGAGACCTCCCGAGGCCAGGTATGATGTGGTGAGAGAACAAAACTTACCAAGTCCTCTACAAGGCCGGGTACGGTATGAAGTGGTATGCTGATCATGTCCACAACACACCTCAATAAGAGATATGACACTGTCGTATGCAGTAATAATTACCCAACTAGGAGTCGGGGTCGAATCCACTAGAAGTTATGATGGGAGTTAAGAGTATATATTTGAAGCAAGCAAATGGGTATCTAAGATTGCACTTCCACAACAAGGTTTTGTTTTCTATTTCTACTGCTACTCTAGTGAATGCAAGATAAAGAAAATAGATTATAAATAAATATTTTTGAGGTTTTTCTAATTGGATTAAAGGCCTATGGCTGTGACCATAACATAGGTGTTTGCCTAATGGGATAAAGACGTTAATGCTTGTTTTGTTGATTGGGGTGTCTTATAGCTCTTACCTCTACGTTACCCACTCAATACCTATTGGTCAGAGATTGATTTTTGCCCAATTTCGATTTCTCAAATCCAAATGGGTATCAACCAAAACAGTTGATACGAGCTCAAGTCGGGTTATTACTATCTCTAGTTTGAACCCTTTAATTAGGTTAATCAATCTCTCAAATATCCCAATTCCTTGTTAGCTATGTTAGCCTAGACTAGGTCCCTTTTTCTCAAGTAAAGACTAAGTCAAGTAGGCTTGAATCAATGTTTGAAGCTATTAATTCTAAAATTGAAGCATGCACTAAGCTAAATAATCAACACCCAATCATAAACAAGTACTAAATTAGATACCCATAACCCTAGTAAACATCTGGTTACTCATAATGGAAATTGCAGTTAATATAGAAGAAAAGCTAATTAAACTTATAATGGAAGATTAAAATGATGAAATCTGATGTTAAAACACCAAAATAATGTAAAACATCCTAAAATAGTAAAGAAAAATGGCTACAACAGCTTCAGATGTTCAAACATGACCTGATTTTGTAAAACTCATCTATTTATACAGGGCCAAAAGTCGCAGACAAAAATGCCTCTTAGGAGGTTCTGTGGGCGCACCATTCTATATGCGGTCCGCAGATTTCTTCCGCTGGCAGGAAGTGGAGTTCTATGGCTGCACATTTTTAAATTGTGGCTGCGAGGCAATCTTCTACGGCCGCACATTTCTAGACTACGGCCGCGAGGCAATCTTCTACGGCCGCACAATTCTTGTGCGGTCTGCAATTCACAAAGGCTCCTGGACTTGGTCTTTTTGCATACTCTCTCATCTTTGACTCTTAGCCCAGTTCTGCGGCAGCACAATTCATGTGCAGTCCGCACATTGTAAAAAGTTATTTTAGATTTTTCTTCTTGGTTTGTGGCCGCAGATGGAATACTGTGGTCCGTAATTTCTTCTGCGGTTGCAGAATTCCTTCTATGGACCGCACATTTGTGCTTCTATGCCATTTATTGCCTTGTTCTTTGGAACACTCCTTTTTGAGTCGGATTTCATCTCGGGAGACCAAACTTACAACATTCCTGCTATTTTACACAATTTTATTTGTTTCGGGAAAATAATTCAATACTTTCGGACTAAAACAAAAGCTAAAAGTTGATAATAAGCAGTCAAAATCCCCACTTATTAACTCCCCCAAACTTATGTCTTTGTTTGTCCTCAAGCATAAAAATTAGTTTCTACCTCCAAAAGTTAAGGGTTATTTCAACAAGTCAAAGGTGAGCCATCCACATATCAGTTGGGACTAATAATTACCCACACTACTCATGTATTATCAACAAGGAGACAAGTTAAACATTCATGCACATATAGTTCTAATATGACATTTGAGCTTCAAGAATTGACTTTACTTATCAAGGACTCTTATGGGATGTAATGAAGCCTTTTGGATTAGGGTCGAATACAATATGGGTGAGTGGTTACACCTTTCCTTAAGCACTCCATCTTTCATTTCTCGGCTCACACTTTGCTAATTCTTATAGGAGCTTTCTTTTCATTGAGGACTAGAGAGACTTAACATCGCTTTTTCTTTATCATTTCATTCTTTTTTCTTTTTGATTTCTGCATGTTTTGTATCATTATCCCTTTTTGAATGCATTCAACCCTTCCACTTATTCACTTTTTGTATTTTTCTTTTTGTTTTTTTTTCTTGCCTTCTCTTCTCATAGAGATCATTTTTTTTTGTGCCTTGATACCTTTTTTAAGTTCCTCGCCTCTCCCCCAAACATACGGTTTAAGCCATTGGATTGACGAGAGTGTTAAGGAATGCTCTGGTGCCAAGAGAGGGTCACGAACAAACGGGTAAAGGCTTGTAACATGGTTATCAAATGAGAAAGGCTAGAGGATCAAAGGGGTTGACTAGGGATAATGACATTGGTTGGCAATAGAAAACTCAAACGGGACAAGGAGAGCCTACAATCACTTCTCAAACCAAGCAAAACTTAGGATTTCGCGTTGAAACACATTCGCGGCAAGTTCCAGACCCGTCGCACGGATACTTGGACTAGCAACAATTCATCTCACCCCTCACGAAACCATATTGTTAAAGAGGACAGTGTCGAGGGCCCGAAATGACCACATTCAAGTTTAAGGATTACTATGGTCCAATTAAACCACTCGATGATTGCCAAAGTCAACACAAGAGTCACAAAGTCACTAACTAGAGCTATTTCTTCCAAAAATCTTGTCTCTAACCATAAGCATGTAGTTAAGTGTGTTGATACCAATTGAAGCACGGTTGACTCTTCAAGCATGACCTAATTAGGTATTTTTATTAATTACTACTACCATTATTACCTAAACACAAAACCAGACTCATTCCTTTAAGAAGGTTATCACGCCATCCATCGTTGGTACGAGTCACCCGGTTCACACAACAACTACCTATGGAAAGAACTATGGAATTAAGCAAATCAAAGGCTTATTATCTACTAAAACATAAAAAGAATCTACTAAATCAAATAAAGAAAGCTACTAACTCAAACAAAGAAGGTACTAACTCAAATAAAGAAGCTACTACATCAAACGAATAACTAATAAAGAAACAAAAATAAAGAAGATAATAAGCAAAAACTACTGAAGATAGAATGAATAAACATAAAGAGAGAAAGAGAGAGAATACATACATAATAAGAAAAGAGAAAATAATATCTAGTTATTCCAGGCCAAATGTCTTAGAATGTATCCAATATAATCGATAAACTCCACCTCCCGAATAAAGATAAGCATTGTCCCAAATGCTTAACAAAATAGAGTAAAAAAGGGGAAAGATTGAAGAAAACGCCCTATTTCTCCTTGGACATATCTGTGTCCCCAGCAATGTCATCGCCCTCTGGATCATCCAACTAGATCTCATCATCCTCGACTCTGGGTGTGGCCGGTTGGCAAAAATCTTGCGCATTGCCTCAGCAGTGTCGGCGGCAAGCTCTGGCTAGTCAGACTGGCCAACTGGTGCTGCAGGATCTGGTGTCGGCTGATGCGGGTCAAGTAACATGTCAAATGGAACATCTCCAGTTGTAGAAATTATGTGCACCTCTTTCCGATGCTTATCCACTGACTTCTTGCTGGCCTGGGATTTTCGCATCTTCTTTACTTCCTTTCCCAGCTCTTCAATCACTGACCCGTGTTGTACCAAGGTAGCCAGAATAGTGTTCTGGTTCTCTTGGAGCTTCTTCAATGACTCTTCAACTATCAGGGAAAACTGAGGTGCCAGAATAGAAGATTGCGTTGCAACAGTAGAGGATAAGTCAGAAAGCTTTGCAGTGGCTATATGCATCCAGTTGTTGAGGCTCGCCAATGTTTGGGAGACTCGCTGCGCAGAAAGTAGGATAGTAGGCATGGGCACCGGCTTCAAAGACGATGTGGGAGCTATGGCAGGAACTGCAGTAGGGGCTATAGATGATGGCGGAGGCATAGCTGTGGCACTGGAGGAAGGCTCTGCTGAAGTGAATAGAACATCATCCGCCTCACCAGCTACCGTAGCTAGCTCATCAGACTGGCCCGCGGTGGTAGGAGGCTGAACTTTCTTCTTTGGATTGTTTGCATCCATCAATGAATACCAAGTAAAAGGCTTCATCGGCCTCACCTTTGTGTCATAATCCCTCGGCTCTACCCTTGCATCTGTGAGATATTCTATAATAGTGTTGGGATATGGGTAGGACGAGTTATCTTGCCGAGCAATCACTAAGATGTTAGCCTACATCATGACCCCCACATTGATAGGGTACCCAACCATAATAGAAGCAACCAGAACTGCCTAAGTCTCATTCTGGCTCAGGTCCAGTCTGCTGCAGACAAAGGTTTGCCACCCCTTCGCCTCGAAATGCAAAGTGCTCCAGTGGTTAGGAACCCCATCGGCAATCCATAGAGGTGATGGCCCTGGTGCTGCTAGAATCTCTGCTAACCAAGGTCGGGCTGCGTCTCCCAATGCATACTTCTCCAAATATTCCTTTGGCTTAACATCTTCGAAGCCCAAGTACGTGTTGAGTGTATGCTGATCAAATCTCACTTTTAAGTTACATAGTTTAGTCACTTTTGTCCCCTTTTTGATGTGAACCACATTTGCATAGAAATCAGGGACCAGGTACTCTTTGGCATCCACTATATTATGAGTGAACCACATCCACCCCTTGCACTCCCTGAACTGTCTCAACGATGTTGGGTTGTTCCTCTCCAAATCTTACAACTAAATCTGTCGCTCAAGAGTTAGCGACCTCACTGGCCACCATGTATGAAAGTTGGTGAAGGCATCAAAGCTAACAAATCGGTCCTCCCAAACATCTTTCTTCATTGACCTTTCAAGGCCGGCAGCTGTAGCATCTCCCCCTCTGCCATCATCAGGGATATCCTGAACTAGTGTATCTTGTGGCTCAAGGACAGGTGTAGCCGATGGCTCAGAAACTTGACTAGCACTCTCCGAGTTCTCAAAAGTTCTATGAGATGAGTATGGCTCGTCCCTGAGCTGGTATCTCCCTAGCGGCGTCGACTGTATGACTGACTGCTCCTGAACAGAGGCTGTGTTGCCCTCTGATGCTTCCCTAGACGAAACATATGAGCTCGTCTCGGAGGGATATGCACCTCCTCCTCTGCTGGCTGTAGCTTTGATTGTAATTACCTTTTGTTGGCCAAGGGGTAAGGCACTCTTGCCTCGACACTGAGAAGGTTCACCCCTCCCTTTAGATATGTCGCCTCGTCCCCTAGATCGAACCATTGTCTATATCAACCAAAGGCAATTGTTAGTTGCAATTAAATGTTCAAACATACCAAGGAGACATGGAATTAAGATATAAACCAGAAGACATAGTGAGGGTACACAGTCAAAGCATGCTTGCAGGAAACCAGATTTGCGGTCCACACAATTTTCTTGCGGACCGCACAATTTTGACTTGCGGCCGCAAAACTGAAGTGCGGTCCGCACAATTTAACTTGCGGCCGCACCTTCGAATCCCAAAAAGTGCCAACTCTCTGATGACAGGGAATTGGCTGATGTGCGACCGCAACATATTTTCTGCGATCCACACAATTAGACTTGCGACCACACATTTGAGTCAAAAGGTGTAGACTCTCTGATGATAGTAAAAGGATTGTTTTGCAGCCGCGATGGGAAATCTGTGGTCCGCATGTTTTATCTTGTAGCAACAAATCCCTTCTTTCACTGTGTTGCCCTAAAATCTCAATATGCGGACTGCATAATTTCAGGTGCTGCCGTAGAATTCAAAAACTATGAACAATCCAAATTTTTCTATCTAGGTTTTGCAATTTTATGCAAATTTTGACATGTCAACAACATAGATGCATGAAAATATGTTGATCCAGTTCCCATAGAGCACATATTAATTAACCCATTACAGATTTACCCCCGCATGAATGCACAATTGAATTCTATTGACAAATGGCCTAAAAATGACTAAAACTCTACAAACTAAAAGAAAAATATTAACAAGAAATCGAAGCCTACCAGATGAGTGTGATGAGTGACTGAACAAAGATGTTGTGTGTGTGGAGAGATAGATTCACCAAGAATTTTCAAGAGAGTGCTATGTTTGTGCTCAGAGAGTGAAAACCGTAACCCTTTCCCCTGCCCTTCTATTTATACTTATGGTCTATGAAAGGGGAAGAAGGTTGAGTGTGGCCACACATTTTCATGCTCGGTCCGCACTCTGTTAGTTGGGGCATTATCTTCATCATCTCATTTGCGATCTACACAATTTTGTGTGCGGTCGCACATCGACCTCTTCTTTGATAGGCCTAAACTTCAGAATTTTTATATTTTCCATTTCTCATTTGTGCGGTCCACAAGATAATTGTGCAGCCACATTGCTCTTTTGATATAACATTCCTAATTGTGCGATCTGCGCAAATCAACTGCGGTTCGCACTTCCTTGAATACTTAACCACATTTTTGTCCACAGTTCCTGTAAGTCACACTCAGCCTTGTAGCACACATCAAATCTAGTTAGAACAAAAATAACACCTAACTACCAAAGGAAAAAGACAAGAAACATGGGTTACTGTGATGCCCCGAACCTGGGGGGTGAGACCGGCACCCGGTGCCTCACCTATTCTTGCGTACCAACTTGAGACTAAGGGACTCTGAACATACAATGTCATAGTTTGGCCATGGGCCACATTGCAAGAAAATTGCAAATGCTGACTAAATATCAATACAAAGCTGGGCCGACATGGCCGTCATAACTACTACAGCTGTCAAACCAACAAAATATACATAAAAGGCCTACAAGCCCAACATACTGCATTAACTGACAGGATATGTCTACAAGCCTCTACTGATGGATATACTGTGATCGGAACAGGGCCCTGACCTACTCATAACATATATACACAAGATGTACATAAAGCTCTAGAGCCGACAACTCCGAAGGAAATGGAGCTTGCCGGTCAAGCTGGACTCGGGCAACACCTAATAAAGAGGTCGTCTATCCATCTATCTGTATGAACCTGCATGCATGAAATGTAGTTCCCCAAGAAAAAGGATGTCAGTATGAAATAATGTACCGAGTATGTAAGGAAATATATTGAAAACTGAAACTGAACTGATAATATAATAACTAATAGTAACTTGGAGTCAAAGATAATCTGAAGATATGCTCACCTGCTGATACTGACTCAACTCTCTCAATATAGTAAGTAAAATAGTTATCTGGCCTTATAAGGATCTGTATATATAACTGCTCTGCCATAATAGGCTCGCTCATAGGCGCTCGACCATACTAGGCTCTGTATCTCGGCCAACTGGGCTCGCTCATAAGCGCTCGGCCATAGTAGGCTCGGTATATAACTAACCATCTGATCAGAGGTTGCCCAATAGGGGCCCGCCCACCGATTAAAGCTTGATGGTGGTGAAACTACTGTAATACTGTATATATATATATA
>AWOL01S0009069.1:0-28145 GCA_000715115.1 Nicotiana otophora | reverse complement strand
CCCCCCCCCAATTTACTTGATTATTTTCACTCCAATTTCCTTGATTGTTGTTTTTATGCCAATTGCTTTGATTGTTTCCACCACTCCAATTTGCTTGGTTGTTAGAATTACAATTACCTTTATTATTTTGAGGTCGCCATTGTTGTTGGTTTGGGCGTTGGAAGTTGTTTCTTTGCCCTTGAAAGTTGTTCACATATTTCACCTCCTCTTCTTTTTCATATTAAGAATCATCTTTATCAAAACCGCTATCTTCTTGCATATAATTCTCCACTCGATTTTGCACTTGTGGACCTTTTGTCCTCCTCTTGTTCACCATCATGTTCACCCCCTCCATGTTATCGACTTTCTTGGGATTTTGCACTTGATTTAGTTAGGCCTTTGCTATTTGCGTCATGGTGGTTGTCAACTCGGAAACGGCTTGACCATGGTTTTGCAATTCTTTGTGAATGTGAATCATGTTTGGGTCACCTTGTGGAACATTGTCCCATAATTTCCAAGCCGATGACATTTACGCCATCTAATAAAAAATCTCAAACGCTTCCGCATAAGGCATAGTAATGAAATTCCCACCGATAATTTGATTCACTACACATGGGTTGGTTGTGTTAATCCCACGATAGAAAGTTTGTTGAATCATATTCTCTGTCATATCGTTGTTGGGACATTCCTTAACCATAGTTCTATAGCATTCCCATATCTCTTGTAGTGGCTCATTTGGCTCTTGTTTGAATGGCAAAATCTCATCCAGAAGTGTAGCGACGTGCTCCGTAGAGAAGAACTTAGAAATAAACATTTCCGCCAACTCATCCCAAGTGTGATGGCAATCGTTCCAACCAATTTACAGCTTTCCCCCGTAAAGAGAAGGGAAAAAGCATTAGCCTCAATGCATCCTCAGACACATTTGTTTGGTTACTCCACCAACAGGTGTCCACAAACCCCTTCAAATATTTGTATGCATTTTGAGTTGGCGCACAAGTGAAGAAATCCCGTTTCTCAAGCAAAGTGAGCATCACATTGGTGATTTGAATGCCCGCCCTAATACGGGGAGAGACTATTGCACTTGCATATCATTCATTGGGTAATATCCGATGTGGAGCCGCTCGTGGTGGAGGTGGGTGTGGAGCGGGGACATTGTCATGAGGCACTCAACCTCTTCTATTGGCTTGAGGTTCAAGAGGAACCTCATCAACTTGATCATCCTCGACGTCCACATCCCCCAAAGGTAAATTTTCAAGCTCATTGTTTGCCATGATTGTACCTACAATTTCTCAAACAAGTTAGTAACACGGAAGGAAAAGAAGATATTCTAAAAACATACTCAAATATATGCTAACACCATTTTAACTCCCTAGCGACGACGCCAAAAATTGATCACATCCACAACACCCTCAATAAGAGATATGACATGGTCGTATGCAATAATAATTAACCAACTAATAGTCAGGGTCGAATCCACTGGGAGGTATGATAGGAGTTAGGATTATATATTTGAAGCAAGCAAATGGGTTATCTAAGATTGCACTTCCACGACAAGGTTTTGTTTTCTTTTTTTACTGTTACGCTAATGAATGCAAGATAAAGAAAATACATTATAAATACATGTTTTTGAAGTTTTTCCAATTGGATTAAAGGCTTAGGGTTGTGACCATAATCTTGGTGTTTGCTTAATAGGATAAAGACGTTAACGCTTGTTTTATTGATTAGAGTGTCTTATAGCTCTCAACTCTACGTTACCCACTCAATACCTCTCGGTCAGAGAGTGAGTTTGTCCAATTTGGCTTTCTCAAGTCCAAATGGGTATCAACCAAAACAACTGATAAAAGCTCAAGTCAGGTTATTATTATCTCTACTTTGAACTCTTTAATTAGGTTAATCAATCTCTCAATTAACCCAATTCCTTGTTAGCTAAGTTAGCCTAGACTAGGTCCCTCTTTCTCAAGTATAGACAAAGTCAAATAGACATGAATCAATATTTGCAACCATTAATTTTTAAATTTAAGTACGAACTAATCTAAATAAACAACATCCAATCATAAACAAACACTAAATTAGATACACATAACGTTTGCACACAAGGGTTGGGTCACAACCCTAGTAAAAGTCTAGCTACTCATAATAGAAATTGCAGAAAATAGAGAAGAAAAGCTAATTAAACTCATAATGGAAGATTAAAATGATGAAATCTAATGTTAAACACCAAAATAATGTAAAACCTCTTAAAATAGCAAAGACAAATGGCTACAGCGGCTTCAGATGATCAAACTTGACCTAATTGTATGAAACTCATCTATTTATACAGGGCCAAATATCATGGACAAAAATGCCCCTCGGGAGGTTCTGCGGCTGCACAATTCCGTGTGCGGCCCGTAGATTTCTTTAGCTGGAAGGAAGTGGACTTTTGCGACCGCATATTTCTGAGCTGCGGCCACGAGGCAATCTTCTACAGCCGCACAATTCTTGTGTGGTCCGCAATTCACAAAGGCTCATGGACTTGGTCTTTTTGCATACTCTCTGATCTTTGACTCTTAGCCCAGTTCTGCGGCCGTACAGTTCATGTGCGGTCCGCACATTGCTGAAAGTTCTGTTAGAAATTTCTTCTTAGTTTGCGGCCGTAGATGGAATTCTGCCGCCCGCAATTTCTTCTGCAGACCGCACATTTGTGTTTATGCGCCCTTTATTGAAATGTGCTTCGGAACACTCCTTTTTAGTCGGATTTCATCTCGGGAGACCAAACTTCTAGCATTCCTGCAATTTTGCACAATTTCCTTTGTTTCGGGAACACAATTCAATATTTTTGGACTAAAATAAAATCTAAAAGGTGCTAATAAGAAGTCAAAATCCCCAATTATCATATGCCCTAAACATGGCTAAATAAAGTTATATTGAATTCAGTATATAGTCTTCATGACTAGCTTAACCCTTCATAAAGCTTGTATACTTTTAAGTCTATAGCTCTACAATACCCAGGTTGAAATCATGCCCTCATATCTCTTATGCTATATCTCTAATTTATATTTTTAAACTTAAATACTCAGTATATTCTCCATATAGACGCCCTTCTCGTTGGTTGGTGTATTCATGCCCACAGGTGCAGATAGACCCGGTGATACCCCTCCCCAGTTGGTGTGAACAATTCAGCTGTTGGTTTTTGCTCTCCACTTCTTCGGAGTAGTTATTTAAAGGTGGATAGGTACTGAAGCCTGTGTTCTAACTATTTTGGGTACGGTGGGGCCCTTTCCCAACCAAGTTGTGTATATGTTTTAACTCTTTTGATCCTGTTAGAGGCTTGTAGACTAGAATGTGGTTGTATGTAGAGAGGTGAAAGTATGACTCTGTTACAGTTGTAAATATGTATGAAATGTTAATGTTTCTTTTGCTAATCAGTTGTACGTATTATAAATCTGGAATTGTTACTTGGAGGCCTCAGTTGCCCAGGATTGGATGAATACAAAGATGTAATAATATACGTCGGTTCGCATGGACCTATGGGCATCCTTTGCCCATCGTACTTCCCAAGGTTGGGGTGTGACAAATACTACATACTATGAGTCTCCTCAGGGATCAACCCCCTCAAACCGTCAACTCTAGCAACACAAGTCTGACCTTGAAGCCTCAATTCACCATCATTTCTAATGACAGCCTCCTAAGTATCACCTTCCGACATTGTGTCCCTAAGGACAAGCAAATAAAGATCATCATGCTGACGAGACTGAATACTCTTAGACAAGGATGACTGCACAATCTTGCAAGTAAGAATTCTATGGAGCTCAGAATATCCAATCTGGAAAATCTATTAGCCAAGGCTTGAACATCCATAGCCAAATGGCTCCCTCTCCGCCCGAGCAAATGCCAAACTCCAAATCATGAACTGAATAATCCTTCTCAAGGGCTTCAACAGATGCAACACATAAGCAATTACCCTAGCATTCTGCACCGATGCCGGGCAAAGGTCAATGCGTGAAGCATCACAATACACTATATATAGCCCTGAACTTGCAAAAAACACCAACACTGGGCTGAAATAATTTAAAACCCCTCCACAAGTCAAAGATAGTAGTCTACCCTCATAATATAGGGGAATAACACTTGACCCCACATCTATAGCATCATCACACCCATTAGTGCCCAACTGATATCGAGTACTCAATATTACATGCGGATGAATAGGAAGGAATTGGAGATATAGGCTTCAAGCCAAAATAAAGTCGCACGATAACGAATCAAGAAAGGAAAGTTTCGTAAAGCGCTATAGCCTCTCGCGGATCGATAGTGACACCTCTGTATCGACCCACAAGTCTGAACAAGGCTTGCTCGTGATTGGTGAGGCTCTTAGAACCTAGAGCTCTTTTGCCAACTTGTCACAACCAAAAATCCAAAAAAAGTGCGTGATGGATCCTAACCCGCTTGCTAGGAATGCCAAACGTAATAACTATAAGAGAATCCAATTACTAAAACATTAACTAGTTCATGATATAAATAAAAATACGAAATAAATCATAATTCAACACTTTAGTTACATAATCAATTATAAGGTCTAAACACGACCTCAACCATCTACAATGCCCAAAAATTATTATCACTATATGACGAGCATCTAATAAGAGCAAGTAGAATCAACTGAACCAATACATCTATCCGGAAATAAATGCATAGATAAGTAGGGAAAGGGAACTCCATGTACTGCGAATCAGCTCATGTCAAGCAGCTCGCCATGAAGTCTCCAATAACAGTCCTACTCATCTCAAGGGTACCGCAAATACCAGTCTCATAACATACACAAAAATATACAAAAGTATAGCATGAGTACAAATCACGTTGCCTAGTAAGTATCAAATCTAGCCTCAAAGAAGTAGTGGGGTGAGGGGTCGACTCCTTCACCTACTAACAACTCAATGAGCATATGAAGTATGAATAGATCATGAAATAAAGCATGATATCATCAATCAGGTCTGTTAACAAAATCAAAGTAGACAAGTATTTAGACATGCTTTTTAGGAATATCAAACAAGGCATCAACTTTTCCATAGAAATTACTTAGATAGAGATTTATCTAGGTAAATTATGATTTCAAGCTCTAAACATATAGTACAGACACAAATTACTAATTATTATTAGGAAAATACAACTCTATGCCTGGATTTCATATATACTTGCCAAAACAACAATTGCACAGTCTAATCAACAAATATACACAATCCCAACACTTTTATAGTGCTTGGAACAAGTACCCCTTAATCACACTCTCAGCAATCTCACGGTGCCTAGCCAAATGCCCCTGAATCACCACAAATACACACACATAGAGAAGTATGGGAACATGTCCAAATAAGCAAATGCTAATAGTCCCTGGTATGAGGATCCATTTTCGAGAAGAGCATAAGGAAGCTTAATTCAAAAGGAGATAATAAGAGAAGCATAGCGCATTTCTAGATATACATTAAAAAGATGAGACTTCCCTTCCAAGATACCTTCTTCAAATGGGGAATCAAAAGTTGAATGGGACAAAAATTTCAGCAAGTTAGTACTGCTACATCTACGAGGGTAGATATAATTCACAACATAGTTTAAGTTTTACTAAGAAGGATGCTAATTTGAAATTTTTGCAAGTTTTCAGTCACATGCTAGTTGGTGCATGCTCCTAAGTGGGTCACTGTCAAAGCGTAACTACTACTAAAGAAATGTTAAACACTAATAATTAAGATATAAGAAGGGTGGTGAATTAAAATTGTTGCAAGTTTTCAGTGTGACGATCAGATAGGTCATTTTGAGTACTAGCCTTAATTTTCATGTTCCAAGAAATCCCATATGTTCATTTGATATTTCTTGATTTGCGTGCATAGTCCGTGTCACTTCTCGGAAAATTTTATGTGAAATTTTGAATAAAACAAAAATTTTAACTAAAAATGAGGATAGAGTTGACCACGGTCAACATTATGGGTAAACGATCCCGGATCGGTGTTTTGATAATTTTGGCAGGTTCGTATGATGGTTTTTTTTACTTGTACGCACGTTTAGTTAGGGTTCGGGGTGACCTGGACGCATTTCAGGCATTTTGTGTGAAATTGTGAAAATTGCATTTAAGTTGAAACAAATTGAGTTTTGATGATCAATTCTTGTTATTTGATGTTATTTTTATGATTTGAGGTAGCGAGAAAGTTTGTATAATGTTATTACACTTGTGTGCATGTTCGTCTTGCATCCTCAGGGGCTCGGGTGAATTTCGAATGTGTTATAGAAGAGTTTAGTTGATTTTTGAACCGCTGGTGCACTCTAGTTCTGGTGTTCAGCCGAAGATCTTAAATTTATAAGGACTGACTTGCATTTTCAAGCCTTTCTTTTGAGGTCAAGAGATTGTATTTGCGAGCATAGGCCAGGCTGGGTGACCTCGTATTTGCGAGGAAAATGTTCGCTTTTGCGAAGGATGGACAACCGCTTTAGTGAACATCTTGGTCGCTTTTGCAAAAATATTGGTCACACTTTTTAGATCTTGGAGGACATGTTACGCTCCTGTGTTATGGATTTCGGAGGTTTACGGGACAAGTTTTTACCTTTAGCACAACTTGCCTACAACAACAACTTCCAGTCAAGCATCTAGATGGCTCTGTACGAGGCCTTGTATGGAAGGATATGTCATTTGCCGATCAGTTGGTTTGAGCCCGATGAGGCTAGTTTGTTGGACATTGATTTTGTCTGTGATGCCTTGGAAAAGGTTAAGGTGATTTAGGAGCGACTTCGTACAGCCCAGTCCGTACAAAAGAGTTATACGGACTGTAGGTTTGAGATGTGGCATACATGGCGGGTGAGAGGGTTCTTCTTCGGGTATCGCCTATGAAGTGCGTCATGCGGTTTGGGAAGAAGGGAAAGTTTACCCCGAAGTGTATTGGACCATTTGAGATCTTAGTGAGAGTTGGGGAGGTTGTTTATCAGCTTGCATTGCCTCCTAGCTTAGCAAGGTTACATCCGGTATTTCATGTGTCCATACTTCGGAAGTACCATGAGAACAACTCACATGTTTTGGACTTCAGCAAGGTGCAACTTGATGAAAATTTGGCTTATGAGGAAGAGCATATGCCTATTCTAGAGCGACAGGTTCGTAAGTTGATATACAATAGTTTTCCTTCTATTAAAAGTGCAATGGAGAAGTCAACCTATCGAGGAGGCTGCATGGGATTCCGAGGCCGATATATGGGGTAGATACCCCCATAATTTTTCCAGTCCATGTACTTTTCTATGTCCGTTCGAGGATGAACGTTTCTTTTAGAGGTGGAGAATGTGAAGACCCGATAGGTCATTTTGAGTATTTCCCTTAATTTTTGTGTTCCGAGACCTCCTATAGCTTCGTTTGATATATTTTGATATGCGTACATTGTCTGTGTCGCGTTTCGGAAACTTTTATGTGAAATGTTAAAAAAAATGAAAGTTTTGACTAAAATGAGGCTTGAGTTGACCACTGTCATCATTTTTGGTAAACGACCCCATATCGGTGTTTTAAAGATTTCGATAAGTTCGTATAATGATTTTTGACTTGTATGAACGCCTAGTTGGGGTCCGGGGTGACCAGAACGCGTTTTGACGTATTATAGTGTGAAATTGTGAAAGTTGAGTTTAAGTAAAACATTTTTGAGTTTTGATGATCGATTCTTGTTATTTGATGTTATTTTGATGATTTGAGGTAGCGATCTAGTTATTATAATGTTATCACAATTATTTTTGTGTTCGGTTTGGAGCCAGAGGGGCTAGGGTGAATTTCAGATGTGTTACTGAAGAGTTTGGTTGATTTTTGAACTGCTGAAGCATTCTAGTTCTAGTGTTCAGTCGCAGATCTCACATTTGCAAGGTCTGGCTCACATATTTTAGCATCTCCTTTGCGGTCAAGAGATCGCATTTGCGAGCATGGGCCTGAGCTGAGTGACCTCGCATTTGTGAGGAAAATGTTCGCTTTTGCGAACATAATTGTCAGCTTTGCATTTGCGAGCGAAATGTTGCATTTGCGATTTCACTAGTCCTGATGCACTGATCACAATTGCGATCAGTGTGCCGCATTTGCGGGCATCGCATTTGTGAAAAAGAGTTCACAAATGTGATAACTGCATCTAGGTAAAAGATAGGAAAAACGAGATTTATCTCATTTTATACCATCTATAATCCACAAATACCCTAGAGGTGATTTTTGAAGAACTTTTTCTTGTTAAATTCATTGGTAGGCAACTCTAATTAATTTTCTATCACTTCCCCAATACATTTCATGAGATTTTAACAACAAATCTTTGAATATTATGGTAGAAATTAGGGATTTTGTAAAACTGATACTTAAACCTCAAACTGAAGTTGGTTTTCGAAACAAATCACATAACCGGGATCGGAGATGAATGGGTAATTGACCAAGCGAGCCTGGGGTTGACTTTTGTTGACTTTTTTAAAAATGATCAATTGAATCTTTTTCATTTGTGGGTAGTTTCTAAAGGTTATTTTGAATTGTTTGATTGATAATTGGCTAGATTCGGTTAGTTTAGAAACTTGTTCGAAAGGCAAGGTTATGGTCGATTGATTTATTTAGCTGCAGAATGAGATAAGTATCGTGTTTAACTTTGACTTAAGCGAAATAGTACCTGATGGTCTATTTTCTATGTGAATTACATATGGGGATGACATATATGCAAGGTGACGAGTATATATGAATCGTCAAGGGTTAAAGCAGGCGGGTGGAAATTTATATATTGTACCATGTTGCTTCTTTTACCATGCCTTCTATGCTTTAGTTAGATTGTTATTCTTTGATAGTTCGCTTCCTGCTTTTTGATTTATTTGAAGTTGTTGGAATATCGAAAGTTGAATTTGCGTATCACAACGCCATGATTGAAGTTGAATTTGATTTCCCACCTTTCTTGATACTTTGTATTATTGTTATTGCTTGGTAAGGAAGAGTGAAAAGCATAAAAGGTGTTGCCATGCCATATTTGCATATTGTTATCATTGAATGAGAGAATATGAGGATTAAAGCACAAAGGGTGATGTCGTGCACTTGAATGTTTTACTATCATTTATTATATCACGTGAGGATGAGAGTAAAGCACAAAGGGTGATGCCTTGCCATTTAATTTATCATATCATTATTGTATGGTGAGGATGAAAGTAAAAGAAGGGTGATGCGGTTCTATCTGATGATTTCATTGCTTTACTTGATTTCCGAATTTGTGAATTATTTGGCTGCATTGTTGTTTATATTGGAAAGAGGCTACTTGGTAATTTTGTACTTACCGTTTACTATCTTTTTACATGTTCTCTCCCCATTATTATTTTAAATGATCTACTTGTTATTTGTGTTTGTTACACCCCATACTTTCATGTTAGAATTCATCTTAAGTGAATCAATATAAGCCGGAGAGTTAAAGGACCTTTACAGAGATAATGATGGATTAAGACAAGTTTTAAGGAAGTATCATGAGGGTTTGAAGGTTATGACGCTAATCGAATCGAAGAAAATAAGTTTCGTCGAAATTCGTCAAGTTGTGAGTGTTATAACCCGTACTTGTGACATGATACTAGGGTGAAACAAAAGTCGGTGAAAGTCATCACATGTTTCGTACATATAGTTTTATGAAGTTTAGGTCAAATATCACTGAGCTTTTCTCTCAATGTACTTTAATTTACGGGTTATCTACTCGCCGTATTGAAGATCTATGAGTCTAGTTTCCAACGCACTAAATCGTTCGTTGATACGATGTAGGAGTAGAGAGATATTCGTGTTTTTCCAATACTGCGCAAGTAGCTCCTTTTGGGACCCACTTGAGACGGCCACCGACCTTACTTCTTTTACAAGATGTTTCAACCTCATTGCAGGTCATTTCTCTCCCAAAATTCGTCCAAAATCGCTCCAAAACCCTCTCTAACATATCCCAAGATTCCAAGAACCAAACCTAAGAGAAATCAACTCAATTCATCATCAAAATTATTAAAGACTACAAGAGAATGCTTCTATGATGTTGTGATGTGATTGAGGACTATTGTGAGCTAAGATGAGATGGTGTTTCGAGTTTAAGCTTCTGTCCAAGGTATGTATAACATCTTCTTGATTGATCCTAAGGTTAATCTTGTTTTGGTTGTATTGTTTGAGTGAAAATCTGAAAGATAGCACTTGAAAGAACATGGGACATGGTTATCTTTTTAGTTGGACTGTATTTTGGCCACATATATGGTTTGTGGTGGATGTAAATTATGAGAAATGATTTAATAATTTTGTGGCTGCTGTTGTTAAGTTTTTCTAGGTGTTAACTAAGTTTATTGAAGAAGAAAATATGAAATACAAGTGATTGACGATAAAAGATAGGGTGCTAGGCATATGAGGCTGTTTTGGAAGTCATTTTGTGGATGTATTAAACTAGGAATCATATAGTACGCATAAGTATGATGTTATGAAGGTTGTGAACCATTTTATGGAATATGAGTTGGAATAAATATGTTTTGTTATTAGTAAAAACGAGCTTGTCGCTCAATATGATTGTTAAGATAATCGGGGAAGCTCATATTAGATTATATTATTGTTGTTGTTATTGTTGGTTATTGTTGTTGTTGTTGGGCTGTTGATGACCCTTGATGATCTTTGGGATATCGTAAAAACAGGGGAGTTGCTGCCCAATTTTTCGTAAGCTATACGACTAGCCAACTATGATAGTACGACATTATAGGTTGACGACAATATCATTTAACTTGTTATAGATGCAACAAGTTGTGTTGATCTTGGTTGAGGAATAAGTAAGAGATCATAGAGGTATATTACGACACTTCCTTCTTTCTTCTGGAATGATCTAAAGTGAAATGAACGTAAGTGATATGCTATTTCATAACGATTCTATTCCTAGCAACTAAGGTTTCCTATGTTCTTATTTCCTTATAAAGTTAATCTAAGCATGTACGTATGATCCTTGAATCCTATTAAGGTCCATATTGATGGTATGGATGCCCATAACGTTAATCGAAGGTGCAACGACTCTACGTCACTCCGAAAGGTTTAGAATGTGATTCCATAAGTCTAGTATGCATTATATATATGTATCTATTTTACTATATTGAGCCGCACTATAGTAGGCTAGGTACGACACCTATTGTGCAACCACTGGTCAGTTGGGTTTTACCGAGCTCCACGTGGGCGGGTACAATTCTACCGAGCATGATGCTGGCCGGGTACGTTTTTACCGAGCCTATTACGGCGGGGTACGATATGATGATGATGATGCCCATATAGGCGACTATTTTGAAAGCTTATATATATATATATATATATATATATATATATATATGTATCATGCATTTCATGTCAGTAGCCCTTAGAGGTACTCAGATGTTACGGGTTGTATCTTCCCAATCTCTCTTTACACTACTATTCTTATTGATTCTTTCCATCCTTACATACTTGGTACTTAATTCATACTGACGTCCTTTTGCCTGGGGATACTGCGTTTCATGCCCACAGGTCCCCATAGACAGGTTAAAAGTCCTCCTAGTAGTCTATCAGCTCAGCGGAAGGTATTGGTGCACTCAACTTGCTAAGGAGTGGCCTATTTGGTCATCATGTCTTGGATATGTATTGATTGGTATGACGGGGCCCTGTCATGAGCCTTATGACGTTTATGTACTATTGGAGGCTTGTAGACAAATGTCATGTATATGGATGTTGGTATGTCTTTATCGGCATATGTTTTGAGCGTACAAATGGTCATGTCAGCCTTATAGGCCCGTATGTCACACGTAAAAGTTTGTATATCATGTTGGGCTGTCCTATGTTGGGTTTTTCCTTATGTTTTATTATGGTTATCTCATGAAGGCCTTCTGGCTCATTTATGCATGATAGTATGATAAGAAAGATATGTTATGTTGGTACTCGGTTGAGTAAGGTACCGGATGCCCGTCGCGACCCTTCTGTTTGGGTCGTGACTCTGTTGCTTTATGTATATATCTGCACAAGATTTTAGTAGGTGTCTTGTCATAACCTCGTCACTACCTTGTTGGGCGTTAGTCTCGATACTTAAGAAATACATTGGATTGGTTGTACTCATACTATACTTATGTACCTTTTGTGTAGATTCTGATGTTTGTCCCGGCGGTGTCTAGCAAAGTTTTTGCTCGGATTTTATGGTTGACTTGAGGTAGACTTGCACGATGATTGCAGTCATCAGAGTCCCCTTCCTTATCTAGTTTTGCTGTTTATTTTGCTTCGAACAGTTGTACTTTCATTCAGACATTTGGTTGTAGCCCTTTTAGTTTGCTCATGTACTTGTGACACCAGATTCCGGATTTTTGGCTAGCCAGTGTTGGAGTTATTATATCTACTTTGAAATTATACATCCTTAGTTATAAAAAATTATTAGTTGTGTACTAATATTGGCTTGCCTAGCAAGTGGACGTTAGGCGCCATCACAGCCTCGCGGTTGGGATTTCAGGTCCTAACATTCAGTCACATGCTAGTCGGTAGAGTGCCAAAGCTTAACTACTACTATAAAAATGTTTTCTTTCTTTGGATTTACTACGACAAGTCGTATAAATGCACATATTTTACACGATGGGTAATTGCGAAGATAGTTTATTTCTTTTTGGAGCAAAAAAATTTAATTTGCACAAAACTAAGGGAGAAAACACACTTAATGCAAATATATCTTGCAAGACAAGAGGCAAAGTTAATTTCTAAAATAAACCTAATTGAAAGAGGAAACTTAGACATGCATTACAAAGCCTCGAAAATAGATATTTCTTGTCTAATTCGAAATAAGAAACCCATTATATTATGAGTCGCAAGTCGCTCCATGTGGGTAGACCTGTCTGGTTAGCAACGATAAGTAAGTAGAGTGGTTAAGAAAAGTTAGTATTGAATGTGTAAGCGGGTGAGAGTTATATTCCTTAATTGCTTCTACCCGGTTTATAGAAACACATAACACTCAACAAGAAAAGGGGTGAGATTTATATTCTTTAATTGCTTCTGATAGATCTTATTCTCACTTATCCTCTCAACAAGAAAAAAGGCACACATATCAGGGTATTTAGTTGGTGAATGATTGACTCTGTCTCCTAGAGAAACATATTTGGATATCTATACTTTTAAAGAATGGTGGAAACATGTATGGATAAACAAATGCTAATTGTCCTTGGCATGTGGATCTATTTTCGAGTAGAGCATAAAGAATACTTAATAGAAAATGAGTAAATAAGAGAAGGAAAGCGTATTTCTAGAAACACATTAAAAATGGAGACTTACCCTTCTAGTGTACCGCCTTCTTATGGAGAACAAAAAGTTCAATGGGATAAAATTTCAGCAAGTTAGTACTGCAAAGAATCCGATGACATCGGTCCAGCAAATCTTGACCATCCTCTTACTCTCCTCCACTGAACTATTGCGGATCAAGCTTCCTAAACCGCTCCACCTTTTCTGCTCTTCATCAGTCATAGGTGGTCCAACTTCAACCCAAGCAGCAACAACTGGCTGAACTGGTAACACCCCCTGGTGTATTATGACCCTGAGCTAGCCGCTCTGGAGTTCGGCAGTGGGAGTGTAAGAACCTCCCCCAGCCTGTGAGGTAGCTGGTGCAACTAGTATAATAACCGCCTTAGCCAAGATTGTGCACACACTCAAGTTTATGAGACAAAGCCACCTGAGGACCAGGTATAACAATAGGTATCGTCAGTGTCTGAGCTTGTCCTACCACCTCAACGGTATCTGGAACCTGTTCCTCAGCTGGAGCAACTGGTGTCTCCACAGTGTAATGACCCGACCGGTCGTTTTGAGCATTTGCACTTCGCTCGGTAGTTTACGGGAATAAATAGCTCTGTATGATGCATTATGACTTATGTGAATAGACGGTTTTGATTTTCAGATTATTCAGAATCGAATTGGAAGAATGGATTTCATTGTCGAAGCTTTAAATTGGGAGAGTTGACCAAGTTTGAATTTTTATGAATTTAAACCCGAAACAGAATTTTGATGGTTCCGTTAGCTCCGTTGGGTGAATTTTGACTTAGGAGTGCGTCCAGATTGTGATTTGGAGGTCCGTAATGGAATTTGGCTTGAAATGGCGAAAGTTAAAATTTTGGAAAGTTTGACCGGGAGTGAACTTTTTGATATCGGATTCGAATTGTGATTTCGGGAATTGGAATAGCTTTGTTATGTTATTTGAGACTTGTGCGCAAAATGTGAAGTCATTCCGGATTGATTTGCTATGTTTCGGCACGAGTTATTGAATTTAAAAGTTCAAAGTTCATAGATTTCGATTTGAGGTGTGATTCATCGTTTGGATATTGTTATGTGTGTTTTGAGGCCTCGAATAGGTCCATATTGTGTTATGGAACTTTTTGGTATATTCGGACGGGGTCCCGAGAGGCTCGGGTGAGTTTTGGATGAGGTTCAGATCATTTCATTGCATTTTGGAGTTTTGCTAAGATTGTTGGTTCTGGTATGACAGCACCTGCGGCTGGTTTGCATAAGTGCGAGGGTCGCAGAAGCGACGAAGGGGTTTCAGGAGCGAAAATATTGCTGGGAGCAGGTATCCGAAGAAGCGGAGATTTCTTCGCATCTGCGAAGGCGCAGATGCGGTGAGTTGAGCGCAGAAGCGGATTGGAAGCGTAGAAGCGACAAGAGGGTGTGCACCTGCGAGTACGCAAATGCGCGTATTTTACCACAGGTGCGAAGTCATACCTCCAGTGCTTCTCCGAAGAAGCGTGTTTTTGGTCGCAAATGCGACGCCGCAGAAGCGGCTAATATGCCGCAGGTGCGGAAGTGTTGGGCAGAATGATAAATACAAGGGTTCGCGATTTTGGCTTTATTTTAACATTTCCAAGCTCGGATTGAGGCGATTCTTGGAACAATTTTCATCTTGTGGACTGGGATAAGTGTTCTCTACTCATTTTTGATCTTATATCACGAATCTACCTTCGTTTTTGGTAATTGAATTGTGAATGTTATAGAGGCAATTGGGGGTTTTGGCCTAAAGTTTCATAATATGAATTTTTGAGTTTTGAACATGGAATTGGAGTCGGATTTGAGTGAAACTAGTATGCTTGGACTCGTAATTGAATGGATTGTTGAATTTTGTAAAATTTTTCAGGTTTCGAGGCACGGGCCTGGGTTGGGCTTTTGGCCGATTTTGGGCTTTTGATTCAAGATTTGATCTTTTTTGATCGGGATTGGTTCCTTTAGCATTGTTTGATGTACTTGAGTTATTTTTGGTTAGTTTCGAGCTGTTTAGAGGTCGGAACGCACGGGAATTCATCTTTGGAGCACCGTTTGGCTTGCTCGGCATTGGTATTGGCTTGTTCGAGGTAAGTAACTCTCCTAATCTTAGTGCTGAGGGTATGAAACCCTGAAATACATGTTATGTGATTGGTATTGAGGTGACGCACATGATAGGTGACGGGCGTGTGGGCGTGCACCATGTGAATTGGGACTCTGTTGTTTCCAAGGCACTGTATAGTGGTCCTACTTTTTTGATATCCGTGGTTTCACTATGTGATAAAGTAGTTAAGCTGTCAATCATGCTAGATATCATGTTTAGGCATCACGCCGATACTGTCTGGACTCATAGTGGTCATTTCTTACTGTCACCTCACTGATTTCATTGATATTTCATACTCAGTCATATCCATGGATTCATGCCATATCTCAATCTTAGTTATTATTTATTGATACATCATATCATTATTGCCGGGCTAGTTTCATGACATTGTGAGCCCGTGAGTGAGACTGGAGAGATTGATGACTGAGTAAGTCTGAGGGCATGAGTGGGAGTGATAATTTTGGATCGGGCTGCACGCCGCAGTATGATATATTTATTACATTTATGGGGCCATGTTGCACGCCGCAACGAGCCTTAGCGCTGTATATGTATATGGACCGGGTTGCACACCGCAACGAGCCTTATGGATATTTATATATTATGGGATCGGGCTGCACGCCGCAGAGATATAGCGCTTGGGCTGAAAGGAGCCCCTCCAGGAGTCTGCACACCCCATAGTGAGTGCAGTCGACTATAAACAGGGATCGGGCTGCACGTCACAGCGGCTATTGTACACCGCTGAGTGATTGAGTGTATTGACCGTAGTGAGAGAGAATGCGAGACAGTGAGATTGAGTACTCTGAGAGTGTGAGTACATGAGCTCATCATCAAGATGCATTGCCTTTGACATGCGTACTTGAGATACATGCATAAAGGTGCATTTCCTTCTGCTACCCAGTTTTGGGGACATTTATGATTCTACCTGTATCTTGACATGTAGGCATAGAGAAGCACTTTCCTCATGCTATATGAAAATGAAACATCTTACTATTTGTTGAAAGGAATTTTGGGAACAAAAACTACAGTTTTCAAACTTACTCGTATTTTGGCTTTTTCGGTAAAAGATTTGGGTTTTCACCGAGATACTTGAAAAGAAATGCATATTTTTCTGGAACTGTGAACGGACTGAGCCTTTTAAATTATGAGATACTCTTTTGTTACATGTACTATGTTGTTATGAACTGTTGGGGAATGTTGGTGTTGGACCCGACCTTTCTGTTAGGTCGTCACTACTTTCAACCTAAGGTTAGGTTTGTTACTTATTGAGTACATGGGGTCGGTTGTACTCATACTACACTTCTGTACCTTGCGTGTAGATGTTGGATATTGATGTTGATGTGTTCGATGGGAGCTAGATTTGAAGATGTACCTATATCCCGGCGGTAGCTGCCTCTTGTTCGTTGTAGCTTTAAATTTGTAAAACTCTGTTTATGTACTATTCAAACAGATTATGTATTTATTCCATTTCCGCTTTGTAAACTCTATTCTTAGAAGCTCATGATTTGTACTACCAGTTCTTGGGAAATGTATAAGATTAAGATATTTCATTACTTAATTGTTTTATAAATTGTTATTGGAATTGGTTAGTGGTTAATTGGCTTTCCTAGCGAGTTGGGTTTGGATCCATCGCGACTAGTCAGATTTTGGTTCGTGACACACAGGTGCTGCTCTAGGTGTAGTGCGAGCCCCACCTCAACCTTTACCTCAGCCCCGACCTCTCACGGATCTGCCTGGTGGTACTGATGCTCGTCCGCCTGATCCGGCTGTATGTGTCCTCACCGTCTATGAGAGAATAGAAGAGCAAAGGTTTAAACTTCAGAGATAACAAATCCACACGACAAGGATCCAAGAATATGAAGTTTTTCCTAACAGTTTGATAGACGTCTCTGTGTCGATCCGCGAGACTCTACTAAACTTGCTCATGACCCGTAATACCTATGAACCTAGGGCTATGATTCCAACTTGTCACGACCCAAAACTACCAATTGGCCGTGATGGCGCCTAACACACTTGCTAGCAAGATGAACATAACAAGATTAAACATAATAGCAGAATGTACAAAGTGATACAAGTCTAAAGCCTTCAATATAACATAAAAACTCCAATACATGCCAAATCCCCTAGAAATGGTAAATACAGAGTCATAAGCTCTAAAATGAAAATACAGGTTTGATAATCTAAATAACACTATTGTCCGAAGTAAAGACAATAGTACAAATGGAAAGAGACGCCAAGACTACGATCTAGATGCAGCTCTACCTCATCTCTCGGACAACTCATCAAGCAAACTCAGCTACCGGTGGCTCGATCCAGCACCTGGATTCGCACAATTAAGTGCAGAGTGTAATATGAGTACAACGAATCCCATGTACTCAGCAAGTATCCTAACTAACCTCAGCGAGGTAATAGAAGAAAGAATTATAAATGATACTCGCTATAACCTGTACAATTCATAAATTCAACAAGTACATAATAATAATGTGATCAAGTCATAAAGCACATAAAGAACCATCTTGGTGCACACAACTACTAAAGTAATCTGCTCAATCAATGATCCATCATATAAAGATGATATGTAAGTAAATCATGTAGATAACCATGGAAATTTCAAGTAAATATGAAATGCAATAACCAAGTAATACTAGCCAGATTTTCCTCAGAATTTCCATACCGAACCATTGATCAGTTTTCTACAAATCCGTGTGTACACCATCAAGAAGACACATGTGAGGGTGATCATAGGGTGATAGATCCATATCCACACACTATACGAACAACTCACGTGTTGCATGGACAACTCACATGCCAATAATATCAATATCTAGATCTGCATGGATAACTCATATGCTACAGGGATAACTCACGTGCCAATAATACCAACCGCATAGACAACGCATGTGCCAGTAAATCACAAACTGGCTGGCGTGGTCATAGGTTCAATATCTCATTCTGCCCAGCATGGTCACAAGCTGACTATTACAAATCCGCTCGGTGTGGTCACGGACTACCAGTGCAAACCAAATCACACATAAAGTAGATATGCACGATTACGTGTACATGATCAAAGAACATCAAATTTCGCAAATTATGGATTGGTATAAGTAACACGCTAAGGTATATGCATGCGCAAGTGTGATATCATAGCTCAAATTAGGTGAATACATCACAAAATAGCAGTTATCAGGATTAATAAAGATATTAACCTCTATGCAACCTCAAATATGGCTCCAATTGCTCACACCGGGGTACAAGTATAAGAAACATCATAACATAAAACTTAGAAATCAATTCAAGGCATATCATAGCCTAAGCACAAACCTGGGCATGACAAAATATCCCGGTGCATGCATATGGGCTCAACCCCGCACATGTGCGCCACTCATAGCACGTAGCTATCACAAATAATTCAGGCAAATAGTGCCTCAACCAAGTTTAGGTAAGATACTTACTTTAAGCAAGCCAAATCAATCCTCTAACAAGCCATTCCCACGGAAATCAACCTCCAGGCGGCTTTAGTCTAGCAAGAATAACTTAATATCATCGATAAAAGCCATAGGAAATGGTTCCAAATGATAAAGCTAAGATCTTTAATCAAAATAAAAAAGTTAACCCAAAAAGTCATACCTGGGCCGTACCCCAAAACCCGACCAAATTCACAAATTCCAAACACACTCAAATATGAGTCCAACCATACCAATTTCTTCTAATTCCAACAACAAATCAACCCTCAAATCATCAAATCTCACTCTCCAATAATACTTTACTGGAAAATGGGCCTATGGCAATGCTAGGAAGACCATTGCAACAACTAGGTAAACCATTGTCATAGAGCTATTGCAGCAATTTAGCGCCTATTCCATCAGCCCGCATGCCAAAAGGAACGGTTCTTGTAACAATTCACATAATCGTTGCTATAGTTGTAACGACCCAATCAGTCGTTTTGAGCTTTAGCGTTCCATTCAGTGGTTTGAAACTTTAAGTATCTTCATATTATGTATTATGACTTGTGTGTATGGTTGATTTCAGTTTTTGAGCAGTTCGGGATTGATTTGGAAGAATGATTCTCGTTTTATGAAGAGTTGACCAAGGTTTGACTTTTGGATAAACGGACTCGGAATCGGATTTTAATTATTCCAATAGGTTGTATGATGATTTTGGACATTTCCACAAAGTTTGGTTAAATTCAGCTGAGTTTTGGATATGTTTGGGTTGTATGGTGATTGCTTTCGGTTTCGACGTCGATTTGAGCATAAAGGTTACCATATTGAGCAAACGGCCTTTGATTCAATTTGCAACTAGGACAAAATATCGAGGGTTTATTCAAAAGCAATTTTCAGAATAGTTTGGCCCAAGAAACGAGGCATGGAGGTGGTTTTCATCACATGGATTGGGGTAGTTGTTCTATACACGATTTTGGTTATATTTCATAAATCCATCTTCATTTTTGGCATTTGATTTATGATTTTAAAGTGAAATTTGGGGGTTGTCTAAAATTTCATAAAGTACATTTTTGAGATTCGGAGTCGGATTTGAGTGAAACTAATATGGTTGGACTCATAATTAAATGGATTGTCAAATTTATTGAGTTTTGTCAGATTTCTAGGCGCGGGCCCCGGTTTGACTTTTTAGTTGACTTTGGGCTTTTGATTAAAGATTCCACTTTTATCGATTGGATTTGTTTTCTTTAGCATTATTTGGTGTGTTTGAGTTACTTTTGTATAGTTTCAAGCCGTTTGGAGGTTGGTAGGTGTGGGATGCCATTTCTAGAGTATTTTTTGCTTACTCGATATTGGATTCGCCTTGTTCGAGGTAAGTAACACTTTTAAACTTGGTGCTGAGGGTATGAATCTCTGAACATAGTGTTATGTGTTTGGTGTTGAGGTGACGCACATAATAGGTGACGAGCTTGTGGGCGTGCACTGTGTGAATTATGACTCGGTGGATTTTGTCGTACTGTGTAGTTAACAAATCTTGTTTCTATCTATGAAATTTCTACGTGCTAGAGTAAGTGAGTTGTGATCCATGTTAGAAACCATGTGTAGGATATATGCTTATTTTGTTGGGACCCACTGAGGTCATTTCTGCTATTGAGTTATATGCTTAAATTGCAATTTCATACTCAGTCATATTCATTCATTTGCATATCATATCTCAGTCTATGTTATCATTAATTATTACATCATGTATCATTGTTTAGGCTGATTGGCATGACATTTGTGAGCCAGAGAGACTGGAGAGATTGATGACTGAGTGAGGCCGAGGGACTGATTGTGAGTGATATTTAGTGGATCGGGCTGCACATCGTAGCAGGCATTATTGATTCATGATGGGATCGGACTGCAGGCTGCAGCATGCTGTGATTGGCTTATATTAGTGCTTGGACAGGATCCGCCCCTTCGAAGTTTAGCATACCAGCAGTGAGCGCAAGTACCGATAAGTGTGAGTGCTGAGTGATTGAAAGTGTTGAGTGATTGGGATGTGATGAGTGATTGAGTGTGTGAGTGAGATTGAATACTCTGAGATCATAAGCACATGAGTTTATCACTGTGGTGCAATACATTTGACATGCATACTTTGCATGTAGGCATAGAGTTGTATTTTCTAATGCTATACAGTATTGTGATATTTATGACTTGTCATACACATTTACATATAGGCATAAAGGTGTAATTTCCTCATGCTATCTGATAATGGAGCATCTTATCTGTTGTTGAATGTTTTTGGAAAAATCATAGTTTTCTGATATATTCTTACTTTGGCAATCTCGGTGAAAGATTTGGGATTTTATTGTTGTACCTGAAAAGCATGCAGATTTTTCTGTAACTGTGAACTATCTGAGCATCATATCTTTTAGTTACTACTTGTGTTGCTTTTATTATAGCGTTATGAATTGTTCTTGGCTATTGGTGCTTGACTTTGAACATTGTCGAAGCTTGTCACTGCTTTCAACCTAAGGTTAGTTTTGTTACTTATTAAGTACATGGGGTCGGTTGTACTCATACTACACTTCTGCACCTTGCGTGCAGATTTTGGAGCTGATGTTGTTGTGTATGGCAGGATCTGGCATTGAAGATGTACCTGTGTTCCGATTATAACTGTCTCTTGTTTTTGGTAGCTTTAGATTTATAAATCTATTTATGTATGTTTCAAATACATGATATATTTATTTCATATCAGCTTTGTAAACTATAAGTCTTAGAAGCACATGATTTGTACTACCAGTCCTTGGGGAGTCGTATAAAATTCAGTTATTTCATTTTTGACTCTTATCATTATCATTATATTGTGGTTTATTGTTAATTGGCTTACCTAGCAGGTTGGGTTAGGTGCCATCACAACTAGTGTGATTTCGGGTCATGACAAGTTGGTATCAGAGCTCTAGGTTCATTGGTTTTATGAGTTATGAGTAAGTGTCTAGTAGAGTCTTTTGGATCGGTATGATAACGTCTATACCTATCTTCGAGAGGCTACAAGGCATTTAGGATAAACTTCCCATCTTTCTTTTCTTATCATGCAAGATTGATTCGACTTGAAGCGTATCTCTTTAAACATTTTCCACTTACTCGTATGCGCATGTGAGCGCTCGGTATCAGTTGTAAATCGATGGCTTGTGCAATTCCATGGATGAGGTGCGAGATATGTCTTCTGTGTTTTGGTGATGGGCCAGTCTAGAGGGCTTGAGGTCGGGTTTGGACCGCATCTTAGGCTCGGTAGTTTCAGTATTGTGAGCATGTGTTTTGGACTTCTATGTCCACTGGTGTCCCTATGAGTGGGACTGGTGGCTCGGTGAGTGGTTGGATGGCTATTTAGTAAGGCCCCGTAAAATTTCACAAAGGAAAAATAATGTTTTATGGTGCCGGACTAGGCTTCTATGTACAGTTGATGTTAAGGGTGTTCTTTCGTCCTAACAATATATTGCTTATGAAGCCACGGTTGGTGTTGTTCTTATGTTATATTGCCTCATCGGATTATGCATATATTGTTAGAATTGGTTTCTAGGATTCTCTGACAGGTGGATAGGCCCAGTTACAGGGGAGATGCTGGTGAAAATTTTGGAAATTTAGGGAGTTAGTAAAATTTTGAAACTACTGGTGTGTGTGAATTAACAATTGAGTCACATTGAATGCTAATGACAGATTTTGACCCCCATTCGAGGACGAACGATCCTAAGTGGGGGAGAATGTAAGGCCCCGTAAAATTTCGCAAAGGAAAAATAATGTTTCATGGTGCCGTCCTAGGCTGACGTGTTTGGGTTGAACAATGCACTGGCAAGTAAAGGAAAACTTTTGACAGCGAAATGCATTTATGCGGTTCATTATGCGACAACAGAATCACTCTACTGGCCGCATAATGGACGCAGAGTGAGGCAGACAACTGGGAGGTTTTGAAGTCATTTCGTGATCCATTATGCGACCGCAAATCCATTTTACGGGCCGCACTGTGATCGCATAATCAGTCTTGGGATTTTACGGAGGGAGTTTCTGCGGCGCATTATGCGATCGCAGAACAGGTCTGCAGCGTATTATGCGACCGCAGAACTAGTCTGCGGACTGCATAACGGTCGCAAAGTGAGGCAGGCCAGCCCAGTTTCGGAAGGCCATTACGCGGCCTATTCTGCGGACCGCATATCAATTATGTGATCGCATATGCGATCGCATAACCTATTCTGGGGCTTCATTTTTGGGTTTTTATAACCCGAACCTACTTCGTTAAATAGACGATTTGTACCATTTTTGACCAGAAATCTGACACTTTTAGAGTGAGAGAGTGCCCTAGAGTGAGAAGGTGTTCTTCAACAACTTACTCTTCAATTCTTGCTCGAATCTTGGAAGATTAACAAGGAAAACTCACTAGCACTTCATTCTAAAGGTAAGATTCTACACCCTAACCCTTAATTTCGAATTTTATCTATAATATTTGGGCATGTGAGTTGTCCATCTTGCATGCATGTGTTATCAAATGGTGTAGGAAGATTGTTGAGCTAAAAATGGTAAAGAATGGGTTGTGCGATGATGGAACCCTCCATAAAAGGACCTTGAAACCTTAATGCACACTTAGTGTTTGATAAAATGCTCAAATGAGCTAGAACCATGATCATCTTCCTAATTTTGGTTCAAATTGTTATATTTCTAAAATAGATTGAAGTTGCTAAGAATTCCGGAACATTTTAGAGTTTAAGGAAGCTCTATTGAGGTATGTTGGCTAAACTCTTCTCTAAGAATTGAATCCCACGATATTCATGTAATTTATTAAGACCCGAGTGGTACATGATAAAATCGGCTATTCCGAGTAAGTTTGTGTTAAAAGATATATGTTCAATAAGTATCCTAAATGCTTTATTCATGTTATGTTATCAATTGAGGATGTATTCAAGTATGGGTTGTGCATTAATAATGTTTTGACTTCAAGTCAAGTTCAAACGAAGGCTATTATGCCAAATTTTGTAAAATATATCTATGTGCCTTAGACTTTTAATTGCTCACATGTGTACTACACACCTTGATTTGAATTGTTGTTGTTGGTTATGATGATGTTGATGTTTGAAAGTAAAAAGGTGAGCATGAAATACTAAATACGGCTAACGTGAAAAGAATAATTTTATAATTATGGCCATTAGTGCCGATGAAATGAAAAGATGTGAAAGAAGTATGAAATGCGATGATTGATATAAAAGGTTGATGTCTCGAACAAGACAGCCTAGCCGATCGGGTTGTAATCAGACATCATGTCGCACATATGGTGGTTATTGTGCTGGAAATTGTAATTGAAATTGTGATTGTGGTCGATGTCTCTAATGAGATAGCCTAGCTGATTGGGTCGTGATCGGACTCCGTGTTAAAGGTACGGTGGTATTGATATTGAGAGAGATTGTGGTTGATGTCGCTAATGAGATAGCCTAGCCGATCGGGTCATGATAGGACTCCGTGCTAAGAGTACCGTGGTATTATTATTATGAATAATGGTATTGTGAACGATGGTATATCGGTACTAAGAATCTCCTACTTAAAGATATGGAAATTAATTTGAACACTGTCTTGATCCTAAATTGCGATTTGATGTTGTTTAAGGCTTCCATTGATATTATGATATTCTTGTTTGTGTTATTTATCATTCTATTAAGAGGGTGTTTTGTCATTCATACTACTATTCCATATGTACTAACGTTCCTTTTTCCGGGGGCGCTGCATCTTCAATCAATGTATGTGGTTCCACATCAGGAGACATTGATTATTGATAGCGGTACATCTTCTTCCCAGCTGACTTGGTGAGCCCCACTTCATTTCGGGGTAATGTATCTTTTGTTCCTCGTGTATAGTGTTTGAGGTATAGACGGGGCCTTGTTGCCGGTATTATTATAGTACTCTTTTGTATCTATCAGATGTTCCGTAGACATAGTATGGGTTGTATATTGGTGATGGGGAAGTCAAACTAGTTATGTTATGTTTGAATTACTATTTCTATTTCAGACTATGGAATATGTGTGTGAAATTTGAGACTTTAAAATGAAGTAACTAAGGGTAAGAATTGGTATTGCAGACATGATCACTTTATTGTTTGATTCATGAAAATATATATTCTCTTCTTCATGAATAAGTTTGGGTAGAAGGAAATCTAATTGGCTTGCTCGGTCGGGTTCACTCGGTTGAGCATCGGCGCTCCTCGATTTTGGGGCGTGACATATATGATGAGTAGGATGTGACAGAAAGATGTGTTTAGATGATTTGAATGTGATGGGAAGAGTTTGCTTGAGATGTGAAAGGACTATTGGATGCTCAATTTCTATGGATGTGCCATACAATCTTGAGTTATGAAGGTTTTTAAGAGAATTCTTTGTGTTATTTCACTTTTGGAATGATGTAGATTTTCATGTATTGTTGATGAGTTCAGACTCAAGAAGATTAAGTGATTGCGTAGTAGTTTTGGAAGTGAAAGGGTATAGAGAGATATCAGTTCGAGGCTAAGCATGTGGGTTGTCACCTGCGGGGTAATCTACGGATGTGTGATCCTTATGATGTTGTGTGGAGGGTTTATTTTCTACCAGTGAGTTATATGTTTTGTGATTTGAGTTTGGATCGGTTGAGAAAGTTGACCTGATTGTCACGAGGATGAATGCGGGCTTAGCGGATGATTTGAGGTATTTTATTGGATGTGTTGAAGAAGCTTGTGAAGGATTTAGTTAAATCTCACTAAGGGATTATGGCAGTAATAGAGTATGGGTATTGTGAGTTATCAGATGTTTGATTCTATGGTGTTGAGCTAAGTGGGGGAGCCTGCCATCGGTAATTGGATTGCATGGTTATGTGTTGTATTGGTTTCGGTCTGAGGTATAGATGTGGATCGATTATGACTTAAAGAGGTTGGTTTTGAGGATGACTTGAGTAAGGAATTTCTGTATGCATGATGTATTACACCTTATAGATATATGGGAGTGTTAGAAATGATCTTGGGTTGCTGTTTGTGATGGATGTCATGTGTCTAGAAAAGGATTCACTTGGTTGCTTAGATGTGTGGATTACTTCTTTGGGTATTGTTGTGCTAATGGGGCATAGGTCGTTCGGCCTGCTTGGATGGTGCAATTGAGATTTGAGCAGAGTGGATGACTCTTGAGAGGGTTCTAATGGATTCAAGATTTATATATGGCAATTGAGAATATTTTGGATTTGTATATGGCTAGAATCTGAGATTTGTATTGGATGGTGTCGACACTCGCGATATTTTGATATCATTATGGATTCTACATTTCAATATCAGGAATTTAAAGGAAACGATTTTAGATTCACATAAGGCCTCTACATACTGGGTATCTCGGGTGCGGTAATTTGAGTGTTTAAATGGAAATACAATGGTTATGGGCCTTAGGACGATGTGATTTTATGCTAGGATCTCTCGTGGTGAGTGTTGAGTTAAGGTTCGTAGTGTGCTAGCAAATAGAAATGTTAACTTGAAGGCAAATCGGCAGCTTGGTAGCAGGTTGGATCAGTATGGTAGTGGTTTGCTCGATTCTTTTGGTTCTTATGATGTGATGAGGCTTTACAGGTGTTTTGTGGTAATACTCTTAGGTTTGGCGACCTGTGTGACATGGTTATGTTAGAGGAATTCAATTCTGATGGCTTGGTTATGAGCAAATGGGTTTCGTAGAGTTCTCGATGATTTCTACCACGACTTGGGATGGATTTTTTCTATAACATGGGGAGTTTGTGGTGCATTGCGATTTTCTCCTAGATGGGATCAAGTGGAAGGTTTCTAGCTATTTGAGTATGTATTCTGCTTGTGATTCAGAGTTGGTAATGAGGTTCTCATGTTTTCATATGATGGCCTGATAGAGGCTGCACGTCGTGTGAGATTGAGATTTGCATGTGCAAGTATATGGTTCAGTTTCAAATGGGAGGTCATGAGCTATAGACAGCATAGACAGTTTCAGATATTCAGAAGAATGATGGCACTATCTGGTATCCCCTGAGAAAATTGTGCATTTCAAAGGGGCACCTTATGTTTTGACTTACAGATGTTTCATTGGTATTGCGGTACTGGCCTGGTTGATCGACTACTGATGTTCGTATTTTTCTATGTGGCACGGAAGAATTATGGAAGTATTTATCATAGAATGATTATGTATGAAGAATGTTTCAGTCACTTGAGTGGTGGAGATGGGATCAGATCTGGTGATTCTCTTGTATTCTGGTGGTTTGGAGATTGGGAGTCTCGGAGGCAGATTGTTGCTTGGTTACGGACTGTGAATGTATGGCCAAAGTCAGATATCTAATAGTAGGTGTTATGGTTAGGCCATTGAGGAATTTTGGAGGGTTACTTATCTATCTGTGGATGGATGGAGTCGATTTGGGGGCCCATTGGTAGGCCAATGAGGATGTGTATTCTACACTGGATCGGATTTGTTGACTCAACACTAATGTTGTTGAGGGGTGTGTCATTCAGTTGGAGTTGAGCTTTTTCGTATTCAGATATGTTCAATGTGTTACTATTCTATGCTATAATGGGGTGTGATTTGTTGGTTATGCGCACACTAGATGCGTTTCTGCTTCAAGCGAGATGGTTATTGAGGTGTTGATTGGATGGTTGCGCCATAATTATGGTCTTTCCTATTGATGGGATATCGTGTTATCCGTTACTTTTTGATTATGGTCATGCACTTTGTGTGGTTGTTTTTGATTGATTTTGAGCATTGTGGCTTAAGGCATTTCATATAGACAGGTGTTTGGATGGGGTCACGCGTTGCAGCGAAGTATGTTGAGATATGATCTTTTATGTTAGATTTGCGTGTCTTGGTTCTACTACGTGTGATGGGTTTATAGCATTGCATTTGTGGTAATACTTGTTGAGCCTGTGAGACGTATCTCTCATTTGATTCATTTTTTTTATGTTTGAGTACATTGGAATTGTTGCTTATTGGTGCACGAATTGTACGGTTTGTGGCTTTAGGTCGTATTCGTCAGGCATGTCCGTAGAATAGCTATTTTTAATGAGATGAGGTCATTGGACCTAGAAAGGGAAGCTATTATGGTCAGAAGTTATTGTTGTGAGCATCTGAGTTATGTGATATATCATGTGAATACATCTTGGGTTATGTGTCACGACCCAAAACTAACCCCTGTCGTGATGGCGCCTATCGTGGAACTAGGCAAGCCGACTCATTTAAAAAAAACAAATCGATATTTTCATTTTAAAGAAAATTTCAAGGTTATTTAACATAAACCTTCATTTAAAGAGTTCAAATCAAAGAAACACAGAAGTACGGAAAAGAAAAGCCCGATATCGGGGTGTCACTAGTCATGAGCATATACTACAATCTCTCTAATAATATCAAGGCTA
>AWOL01S0009068.1:31085-41208 GCA_000715115.1 Nicotiana otophora | reverse complement strand
TGTAATTAATATAAAGTGTATATAAAAAGAATAAATTATTGCGTCTATACCTCATACTGTTGAATATATAGGTTTTAAGAAATTACATAAAATGTTATTATATATATATATATAAGTTATAAAATAAATATCAAAATAAAAAATTATAGGTTCCTGAAAAATGTTGAATTGATGTGATATAACTAACTTAATAAATGAATAAGTCTTGCTCCAACCCCTCATACTTCAGATGCCTCATTGTAACTTCAAGCTTTGCCTCCAATTACCGAAGTTATCTGATTTTCTTCTTTCTTGTGGTATTAATTAATAAAATATACTTGATAAAAAATAAATAACAAATTATAGCATAATCTATTCTTATTCCCTAAAATTATGTTGTCTGAACTTGACATGAGTACTTCTATAAATTGATGTTGAGTTAAAGAGTTTACGAAAAAGTAATGAGAGAATTTGTATCTAGGGAGTGGTATTTATTAGAATATGTACTGATATCTTTGTACACAAATGTTATAGAATGAGTGTTTAATTAAAAGATAAAAAAATCGTTCAACTTTATATATCCATGCATTTTGGTCTATCATTTTTTTTACATTAGATCCTTCCACTTTTATAGTAATCTAGTTTTCAGGTACGTTTTTTTGTTTGTTCCTCATGTCAATGAGTATGCAATTTTAAGAAATCACATAAATAATTTTTATAAATACCAAATTGTTGTTATTGCTATCATCTAATACAGCCAAAAAAGAGTTATCCAAAATATTTCCTTGGACTTAAGAGAATTATTTTATGAAAATTGTTATTGTTCCTAGTATATAATACTAAACACAAAGAATGTAACGACCCGACCGATCGTTTTGAGACTAATAGCCCCGATCCCCTATTAACTGCTTTTCCGTATCTTTTTCTGCTTATGTGACTTGTCGGGAGGTTTTGTTTTTGGTTTCGGAGTGTTTTGGGACACTTAGTCCCTAAATGGAAGCTTAAGCCTTAGGATTTTGATCGTAGTCAGAACTGTATGAAGATGACTCCAGACTGGAGTTTCGTTGGTTCCGTTAGCTCCGTTGGGTGATTTTGGACTTAGGGGCATGTCCGGATTATATTTTGGAGCTCTATAGCTGATTTAGGCTTGAATTGACGAAAGTCGAAAACTTTTTGATATCGGGGTCGAATTCTGATTCCGAAAGTTTCCGTAATGTCAAATATGACTTGTGTGCAAAATTTGAGGTCAATCGGACGCGATTTGATATCTTTCAGCATCGGTTGTAGAAATTTAAAGTTTCAAGTTCATTAAGTTTGAATCAGAGGGCGATTCATATTTTTAGTATTGTTTGATGTGATTTGAGGGCTCGACTAAGTTCTTATGGTATTTTAGGACTTATTGGTATCTTTGGTTGAGGTCCCGAGGGCCTCGGGTGTGTTTCGAATCATTATAAGATACGTTTTGGACTTAGAGAAATGGCTGAAGTTCTGTGATCCGGTGCATCTGGTTTCCTTATACGCGATCACGAGAGAGGGGCCGCGATCGTGTAGGCTCAGCTAGGTAGAGGAAGTTTTGTTCTTCGCGTTCGCGGGCATAAGTATGCGAATGCGTAGTGGTGTGAAGTGGTGCTTCGCGAACACGTGGCCAAGGTCGCATTCGCGTAGAGTTAAGGAGGCTAAAGCTGGGCCACACGCTTTGCTCATCACGAACGCGTAAGGACGTTCGCGATCGCATAAGTCTAAAAGCTAGCACATCGCGTTCGCTTGGTGTTTTGCACGTTCGCGTAGGGTTAAATCCTGGAGCAGCGAAGTTATTCTTTGCAATCGCGAGACTATTTCCGCGATCGCGATTAAGGAATCACCGGGCAGACTTATATCATTTCAAGACAATGGTTTGGCCAGTTTTATCAAAACTTGAGTTTGGGAGCTTGGAATTGGACGAGATTGTTATACCTCATATTTTCGTACGTGAAAGTACACTATAAGTAAATTGATGGAAGCTCAGAAATGAGATGTTACATCCCGCATTTTCGTATGTTAAAGTTTCGTCGTAAATCGACGTAAGTTCGAGAATGGGACTATTGTGAGATTATAAGTATTATTCTATTTCAAACAAGTGATGAGTAAATTCGTGAAGGTGGGAGGGTAAGTGGATCGAAGAAAACGAGTTTCGTCGATGTTTGTCATTTTGAGATAAAATACGGTCCAAGCTATAATACCCGATATTTATGGACTAGTGCGATACAAGGTACCACATGACCATAATAGTAAGGTGTATAAAGTGTATTAAAAGTGAGTAGTATTTTTAGTAATTTAAGATAATTTTTAATTATGTGGGTAATTTATTAATTATTGGATTAGTGAGAAATTACCAAGTTAATTAAGATATTGGTAATTAATTTAATATTTTGGATAATCTTACCCTTGCCTAACGTGGCAACAACATGTGATATCCATTAAGTGACTCTTAAATTATTTTTGCAAGGTGGCAACATTTAAAGATGCCATTATCTCATTTGGTTAAGAATATAATAAAAAAGGGCAAAAGATGGTACAACCCTTTAGACTCCCTTTCTTGTATGTTTGTCGTTGAGCTTTCTTGATATTTAGAGAATGTGACGAGTCTTTCTAGTGTAGCATTCCCTTCCTCCAGTTAAAAAGTGAAAGACTAGCTTTTCATTTGGTATTTGAAAACAATCTGAATTGGAATCTTGCTAAGACTTACAAAGTAACGATGGAGTTTAATCAGTTCATTTGAAACTTCAAAGCGTGATATTTGCGATTATAAGGGAGTAAGGTGCAATCTTTTTCAAGAATATCATACGGATTTTCCCCTACTTCGCTCCGCCGTTACGTGTTGTCGCAATTGACGTGTGTTAGAGGGATTGTCAAGAGAGACGATTCGGGTATGTTAAGACTAAGCCCTTCCTTCATTTAGGCATGATCTCGTAATTACATGTGTTTGATAACGAGGCATAAAGAGAAGTTCATACTCCCGAATTTATATACATTATCCTAGTCTCATAAATTACAGTATTCTCCTTATCGGGACTTCATATTTAATTGAGTATTGTCTTCTTCCAGTCAAGAGAGCAGAGAGCCTATATATACAGTATTATAGTATTTTCATTATCATCGAGCTATAATCTGGGCAACCTCTGATCAGATGGTAAGTTATATACCGAGCCTACTGTGGCTGAGCGCTTATGAGCGAGCCCTGTTGGCCGAGATACAGAGCCTAGTATGGCTGAGCGCTTATGAGCGAGCCTACTACGGCAGAGCAATTGTATATATACCGAGTCTTATAGGGCCGGATAGCTATTTTACTTAATATATTGAGAGAATTGAGTCGGTATCAGCAGGTAAGAATGTCTTCAGATTATCTTTGACTCCGAGTTACTTTCAGTTATTATATTATCAGTTCAGTTTCAGCTTTCAGTATATTGCCTTACATACTCGGTACATTATTTCGTACTAACATCCCTTTTCTAGGGGTGCTGCATTTCATGCGTGCAGGTTCAGACAGATAAACGGGTAGACCTCCTCATTAGGTGTTGCTCGAGTTCAGCTTGATCGGTAAGCTCCATGCCCTTCGGAGTTGCCGAGTCTAGAGCTTTATGTACATCTTGTGTATATATGTTATGAGTATGTCGAGGCCCTGTTCCGATCACAGTATATCCAACAGTAGAGGCTTGTAGACATATCTTGTCAGTTAATGCAGTATGTTGGGATTGTAGGCCTTTTATGTATATTTTGTTGGTTTGCTAGCCGTAGTAGTTATGACGGCCATATCGGCCCAACTTTATATTGATGTTTAGTCAGCATTCGCAATTGTCTTGCAATGTGGCCCATGTCCAAAGTATGACATTATATGTTCAGATTCCCTTAGTCGTAAGTTGGTATGCAAGGATAGGTGAGGCACCGGGTGCCGGTCTCGCCCCCAGGTTCGGGGCGTGACAAAAGTGATATCAGAGCAATTCTGTCCTAGGGAGTCTACAAGTTGTGTCTAGTAGAGTCTTGTTTATGGGTATGTCGTACACCACACTTATAAGCATGAGGCTACAGGGCATTTAGGACTGTCACTTTTTCTTCTTGCTCTAGATCGTGTGGTAGGGCTCACTTATAAGAATTCACATTCCTAATTTCTATTTTATTCGTAATACAACGATACCTACATCCAAAAGGACAATTGGTAAGGGATAAAATGCAGTTGTGGAAGAGTTGAGTTGGAGGAACTCGAATTTGCATCATGCTTATGATGAGTAAATATAGGGTCTCCAGCAGATCATGTGTGCACTAAGACGTGTGAGCTTCTGGAAAAGAAGTCATAAGGCATGAATATCTATCCACCCATATGGTAAAAAGCAACAAGAGATTCAGAAGGTAGATACAAGCTTCAACAAGTAAAAGGAGCAAGATGAGAAGGGTACGAGGTACCTAGTTAATGAAGATTATCGGTATTTACAACTCAGGCAGAAAAATATAAACATTGTGAGTTACCTTCGACAGTAACAGAGGTATGTATAATTGGTCACACCCATCTCAGTTATGCCCTATGGGGGCTAACAGGTGTAGTTTAAGAAAAAGGATGGGATATCAGGATCCGGCTGGGGTTAGAGTAACCCAAAATGATGGATGGATTGTTTGTGTTAGTTAATATTTCCGAAGGATATTACAAAGATAGGCACTGGAAGCCTGGAAGAGATAAATATTATTTTAGTGTGGCTCTCGTCCCTAGTAAAAAAAGAATGTTAGGCAACCCGAAGAACTAGTAGATGGAGCAAGGGGAGCTAAAAGCAAAAGAATGTCCTGTTGAAAATTTTAAAATAAAGTGATAGACAGAAATGTTAGCAGGAAATAAGAAGAGAGTTAATGAAGCATTGTGAGTAAGATGTGTTGCATGGATGACAATGGTAGAAAAAAAAATGACAGTATTACAGAATATATAGTCAAGCGAAGGAAAAGACGAGAGGAGCCAGGCCTTGAGACAACAAAAGAGTATAGGCCATAAAGTCATATCCTCATTTTGAGAAATAAGTTCGTGACTCTAACGTGATTACCAGGCGGAAAAGTTAGACTCCAGTGTAATAGAAATCAGTATGGACTGGTGAACAAGATAAACTATGCATGAATTAGGAACTGAGTGATTTGATAATAGTCGTCATCGTGAAAATTTCAGAGATTGCGTTCCAGCGATAATAGAATGGACGATAGAAGAATAACCTTTAAAGGTCACTCAGGAAGACGCTTCCCTAAAGCAAGCAATGCGAGCAAAGTTAAGCTTAAGGGATTATGTGTGCCAGTTACACTAAGTGTTACCCTCGTGGATAAAGAATTTTGTTGTCCTTAGTATAGAAGGATTACCGCAAGGCAGCTAAAGGTCATCGATGATGTAAAAAGATGCCAAAGAGGAATAGGTAAAACATCTATAGGTAGATCGCCGTGACTCTAAATCTTAGTACTCCCCTAAAGGGGGGAATATGGAGTAATGTGGCATTAAGTTAGAATTAAGTGATTCTTGTGACTATGGAATGGTAAAGGAAGAATGCGATAAAAAATGAGAAAGGAATGATATTGTACTTATCTAAATCCTACGGATATGCTACGACTCCAGAACATTATGCAAACATGATGTCAAGGAGAGGGAGTAAGGGTTCCTGCCCGAGATGTTATTGATAGATAAGGAGTCAGTGCGGGACGTAAGTTAAGATAAATGATATGACCTAAGAAGGATTACGCGAAATATTGATATGAGAATGGGCCAACGAATAGTCAGTAGTTGATCCAGGAAGAGCCTAGTTATGGCTAGATAAGAGGATACATAAAAATCAACATATCGTGCAAAATAAACATAGTGAACCCCAACATGGGGAATTCAGTTTCGCAGATATGACATCGTGATCCTTGAGAAATATTCGGATAGGAGTTGGGGTAGTTAAAGATACCGTATGAGTGTTATGGGAATGAAAGAGAGTCCCACTGGGAAGATAGTCAAAACTTCAGTTCAGAAGCAACCATACGAGCACATAAATGTGGAGGTAAGTAACTAAGGATGATTATAGGTGAGTACGAACATCAAAAACAATTATGTCGGGACAAGCTTGTAACTTTACAAGAGCTAGAAGGTCTCCCTAAGTACTCCAACAAAAGACTAGCAGAGGAAATAAGGAAGAAGGCTTCAACTTAAGCACAATAACCTAAAAAGGTAATGGTCTTATAATAACTGTCTCACAACAACATTGTATGCACTCCATAAGAAAATGGCACCTATCGTGGCTAATGAACGAGAAGTAAAATCAGAAGTGATATTCAAGATCATATGAGTTGTATGGAATTCCAATGTGTGTGGGCACTAAGGTTAGCTAAGTATGCACGCAACGAGGGGGCAGAAAGACCAGAAAAAGTAATTGCTTACTTTTTTTTCAGGAAGGAACAGAAAGAATTATTCGATTAATGACCCAAAGTATGTTATGAACACATTTAAGAGTTTGAAATTTTATATATGTTGTCAATTTATAGACATAGAAGACTCCGGTATAAGTTAAAAGATAGAATTTAGCCCAGGGCATAGATAAATGATTGAGTTGTTAGAAGATTGTATCATGAATATTTCATGACGCCCATGAAAGGCTAAAGTAATAAATAATACTAGGAGCCGCAGATCGGAAGAAGCTTTAGCCTACATAAAGGCTGATCAGAAGGAAGAGGAAACTAAAGAATATCATCAACCAAGTACATCAGTTAGACCCAGAAAATTATGGAAATCGTGATTGAGAACATTGCAGGATCACTCTTAATATCAGAGGTACAAGAGAGAAAGTACAACAACCCTATTCCATAATGGCCCTACGATGAAGCCAGTTAGAAAAGTACCAGCCTCATAAGAAGTCAGTACGAAGCTTCCACCGGATTGTGTATGCACTAGAGGTGCAAGTATGTCACGACCCAAACTAACCCCTATCGTGATGGCGCCTATCGTGGAACTAGGCAAGCCGACTCATTTCCAAAACAAACCGATATTTTTATTTCAAAGATAATTTCAATGTTATTTAACATAAAAACCTTCGTAAAGGAGTTCAAATCAAAATAAAAGTATGGAAGGAAAAGCCCGACATCGGGGTGTCACTAGTCATGAGTATCTACTACATTTTGTCTAACAATACCAAGGCTAACTCAGTCTGGAAAATAGCTAAATACAACTAGAGGAAGATAAGAGGGAGAAGAGCAGGGGCTGCGATCGCTAAACAGCTACCTTGCTATCTCCAAGAAAATCTGCAACCAGAATACTCAATAACGGCTACCGTGTCCAGCTACTCCTGAATCTGCACACAAGGTGCAAGGAGTAACGTGAGTACGCCAACTCAGTAAGTAACAATAATAAATAAAGACTGAGCAGTAGTGACGAGCAATAAAGCATATAACATTCATATCGGGAAATCTCAGTAAAATACTACATGCTTTTAAAATCAGGATTTGAATCAAAACTTCTCGTTTAACCCAGTTCCAGTAAAAAACATTTAGAGATATTTTTCAACAGTTTTCAGATAGAGGAAGAATGCAAAGGTGAGCAAAAATGATGAAATCATAAACAGCCCCTCGGGCAAAACCATCACTCATATACAGCCCCTTGGGCACCTCACAGTCACTCCTGCCACTCGGGCATACCTCACAATCACTCTTGCCACTCGGGCATATCTCACAATCACTCTTGCCACTCGGGCATATCTCACAATCACTCTTGCCTCCTAGTCACTCAGCACTCGACACTCGCACTCAGTAGGTACATGCGCTCACTGGGGGTGTGTACAAACTCCGGAGGGGCTCCTTCATCCCAAGCGCTATAATCTGTACGGACAACTCACGTGCTTTACGGATAACTCACGTGCTGCACAGATAACTCACGTTCTGCACAGACAACTCACGTACCATAATAATAAAGTATGCTGCATGCGGGCAGCCCCAATCCACACTCATCCTCACAAATCAGGCCCTCGGCCTCACTCAGTCATAACCTTCTCAAGCTACTCGAGCATTTCAGTAAAACAGGGCATTCGACCCAAAACATTTATATGCATCAAAATAGAGTCATAAAACTGAGTTATGCGGTAAACAAGTATAAACATGACTGAGTATATATTTTCAATCGAAAACAATGAGATGATAGTAAGAAACAGCCCCTAAGGGTCCAAACAGCACTGGCGCAAGGCCCAAACATGGGATTCAACCCAATTTACAGAAACTCTTTCTAAAACATATAAGTATCATATAGTTTCAACAAAATATGCAACTTTACAGTTGCTACGGGACGGACCAAGTCACCAATCCCCAACGGTGCACGCCCACACGCCCGTCACCTAGCATGTGCGTCACCTCAAAGTAGTAAAATGATACGTAATTCGGGGTTTCATACCCTCAAGACTAGATTTATAATCGTTACTTACCTCAAGCCGTGAAATTCTTATTCTGCAATGTCCTTTCTTCGTGATTTGGTCTCCAAACGCCTCGAATATGATCTTAAATAATCCGTTTCAGTCAATAAACTTCATTGGAATTAATCCCATAAGAAAATAATGATTTTCCATAAAAATCCGAAAATTAGCTCAAAAATTGCCCGTGGGGCCCACGCCTCGGAACTCGACAAAAGTTACAAAATCTGGAAGCCCATTCAACCACGAGTCTAACCATACCAATTTTACCAAAATCCGACCCTAACTCGACCCTCAAATCTTCAATTTAAACCAAGAGGGTTTTCAAATTTTCCCAACTCAATTCACCAATTAAATGATAAACAACCATGGATTCGGGTAATTTAACCAATATTGAGATAAGAACACTTACCCCATTGTTTCCTCTGAAAATCACCTCAAATTCGAGCTCCAAATCGTTAAAAACTGAAAATGGGACGATGTCCCATTTTCAGAACTTAAACTCACTGTCCAGGCTTTTCTTCTACGCAAACGCGGTCAGTGCCTCGCGTTCGCGAAGCACAAAATAGCTCCCGTTCAAATTCCTCCTTCGCGAACACGACATCACCCTCGCGTTCGCGAAGTACAAAATGCCTTTGCCTCAAGTCCTTCTACGCGAATGCGTTCAACCCATCGCGAACGCGATGCTTTGTTCCCCCTCACTACGCGAACGCGACACCCCCTACGCGAACGCATAGACCAATTGCCTGGGGTCCTTGGCTGCTTCCTTTCTTCTTCGCGAACGCGTAACACCTCTCGCGTTCGTGATGCACTCCCAGTCCACCCTTCGCGAACGCGTTCTTCTCTTCGCGAACGCAAAGAGCAAATATTGCCAGCTTCTCGGTTCCTCTTCGCGAACGCGAGGCTCCACTCGCGAACGCGATGAAGGAAACCAAATGGTGCATGAGAAATATTCCAGCACAGTTCCAAGTCCATAATTTAACCCGTTAACCGTCCGAAACTCACCCGAGCCCCTCAAACCTCAACCAAATATACTAACAAGTCTAAAATATCATACGGACTTAGTCGAACCCTCAAATCACCTCAAACAACGCTTAAACCATGAATTACACCCCAATTTAAGCCTAATGAACTTTGAAATTTTGAATTCTACAAACGACTCCGGAACCTATCAAATCACGTCCGATTGAACTCAAATTTTGCACATAAGTCATAAATGACATAACAAAGGTATTATAATTTTTAGAATTGGATTCCGACCCTGATATCAAAAAGTCAACCCCCGGTCAAACTTCTCAAAAATTAAACTTTCGGCATTGCAAGCCTAATTCCTCTACGGACCTCCAAATAATATTCCGGACACGCTCCTAAGCCCAAATTCACCATACGGAGCTATTGGAATTATCAGAATTCGAATCCGAGATTGTTTACATATATGTCCATATCCGGTCCACTTTTCTAACTTAATGTTTTAGTTATGAGACTAAGTGTCTCATTTCATTCCGAGTTCCTTCCGGACCCGAACCAACTAACCCGATATAACATAATATAGATGAATAACACAAAAATAAGTAGAAATGGGGAAAATGGGGCTATAACTCTCGAAACCACCGGCCGGGTCGTTACAGCCTCCCCCTCTTAAACATCCGTTCGTCCTCGAACGGGTCTAGAAACATACCTGGAGTCTCGAATAGGCGTGGATATCTGCTCTGCATCTC
>AWOL01S0009068.1:4896-21881 GCA_000715115.1 Nicotiana otophora | reverse complement strand
CCTCTCGCAGACCTGGCTGGTGGTACTGGTGGCTGGCCCTCCTGACCGGTAGCACGAGTCCTCACCATCTGTGAGAGAATGAAACAACCGATGTTTAGTTACTAGAATCAACAGATTCGCACGACAAGAATTCAAGAATGTGGAGTTTCCTAAAGGTTCTGCAGCCTCTCAAAGATAAGTAAAGACGTCTCCATATCGATCTGCAAGACTCTACAAAACCCGCTCATGACTCGTGAGACCTATATAACCTAGGCTCTGATACCAATCTGTCACGACCCAAACTAACCCCTGTCGTGATGGCTCTTATCGTGGAACTAGGCAATCCGATTCATTTCCAAAACAAACCAATATTTTCATTTCAAAGATAATTTCAATGTTATTTAACATAAAAACCTTCGTAAAGGAGTTCAAATCAAAATAAAAGTGTGGAAGGAAAAGCCCGACATCGGGGTGTCACTAGTCATGAGCATCTACTACATTCTGTCTAACAATACCAAGGCTAACTCAGCCTGGAAAATAGCTAAATACAACTAGAGAAAGATAAGAGGGAGAAGATCAGGGGCTGCGATTGCCAAACAGCTACCTTGCTATCTCCAAGCAAATCTGCAACCAGAACACTCAATAAACGCTACCGTGTCCAGCTACACCTGAATCTGCACACAAGGTGCAGGGAGTAACGTGAGTACGCCAACTCAGTAAGTAATAGCAATAAATAAAGACTGAGCAGAAGTGACGAGCAATAAAGCATATAACATTCATATTGGAAAATCTCAGTAAAATATCACTTGCTTTTAAAATCAAGATTTGAATCAAAACATCTCGTTTAACCCAGTTCCAGTAAAAATCATTTAGAGATATTTTTCAATAATTTTCAGATAGAGGAAGAATGCAAAGGTCAGCAAAAATGATGAAATCATAAACAGCCCCTCGGGCAAAACATCACTCATATATAGCCCCTCGGACAAACCTCACAGTCACTCGTGCCACTCGGGCATACCTCACAATCACTCTTGCCACTCGGACATACCTCAAAATCACTCTTGCCTCCCAATCACTCAGCACTCGGCACTCGCAACTCGCACTCAGTAGGTACCTGCGCTCACTGGGGGTGTGTACAGATTCCGGAGGGGCTCCTTCAGCCCAAGCGCTATAATCTGCACGGACAACTCACGTGTTGCACGGACAACTCACGTGCTATAATTATAAAGTATGCTGCATACGGGTAGCCCCGATCCATACTCATCCTCACAAATCAGGCCCTCGGCCTCACTCAGTCATAACCCTCTCAAGCCACTCGGGCATTACAGTAAAACAGGGCATTCGGCCCAAAACATTTATATGCATCAAAATAGAGTCATAAAACTGAGTTATGCGGTAAACAAATATAAACATGACTGAGTATAGATTTTCAATCGAAAATAATGAGAAGATAGTAAGAAACAGCCCCTAAGGGTCAAAACAGCACAGGCGCAAGGCCCAAACATGGTATTCAGACCAATTTATAAAAATTCTTTCTAAAACAAATAAGTATCATATAATTTCAACAAAATATGCAACTTTACAGTCGCTACGGGATGGACCAAGTCACCAATCCCCAACGGTGCACGCTCACACGCCCGTCACCTAGCATGTGCGTCACCTCAACATAGTAAAATGATACGAAATTCGGGGTTTCATACCCTCAAGACTAGATTTACAATCGTTACTTACCTCAAGCCATGAAATTCTTATTCTGCAATGTCCTTTCCTCGTGAATTGGTCTCTAAATGCCTCGAATTTGGTCATAAATAATTCGTTTCAGTCAATAAAATTTATTGGAATTAATTCCATAAGAAAATAATAATTTTCCATAAAAATCTGAAAATTAGCTCAAAAATCGTCCGTGGGGCCCACGCCTCAGAACTCGACAAAAGTTACAAAATCCGGAAGCCCATTCAGCCACGAGTCTAACCATACTAATTTTACCAAAATCCGACCCCAACTCAACCCTAAAATCTTCAATTTAAACCAAGAGGGTTTTCAAATTTTCCCAACTCAATTCACCAATTAAATGATAAAACAACCATGGATTCAGGTAATTTAACCAATATTGAGTTAAAAGCACTTACCCCGTTGTTTCCTCTGAAAATCACCCAAAAGCGCCTCAAATTCGAGCTCCAAATCGCCAAAAACTGAAAATGGGACAAAGTCCCATTTTCAGAACTTAAACTCACTGCCCAGGATTTTCTTCTTCGCGAACGCGCTCAGTGCCTCGCGTTCGCGAAGCACAAAATAGCTCCCATCCAAATTCCTCCTTCGCGAATGCGACATCACCCTCGCGTTCGCGAAGCACAAAATGCCTCAATGCCTTCTACGCGAACTCGTTCAACCCATTGCGAACACGATGCTTCGTTCCCCCTCACTACACGAATGCGACACCCCCTACGCGAACGCGTAGACCAATTGCCTGGGGTCCTCGGCTACTTCCTCTCTTCTTCGTGAACGCGTAACACCTCTCGCATTCGCGATGCGCACCCAGTCAACCCTTCATAAATGCGTACTTCTCTTCGCGAACACGAAGAGAAAATATTGCCAGCCTCTCGGTTCCTCTTCGCTAACGCGAGGCTCCACTCGCGAACGCGATGAAGGAAACCAGATGGTGCATCAGAAAAATTCCAGCAGAGTTCCAAGTCCATAATCCAACCCGTTAACTGTCCGAAACTCACCCGCGCCCCTCGGGAACTCAACCAAATATACCAACAAGTCCTAAAATATCATACAGACTTAGTCAAACCCTCAAATTACCTCAAACAACGCTAAAACCATGAATTACACCCCAATTCAAGCCTAATGAACTTTGAAATTTCTAATTCTACAAACGACCCCGGAACCTATCAAATCATGTCCGATTGACCTCAAATTTTGCACACAAGTCATAAATGACATAACAGAGGTATTCTAATTTTCAGAATCGGATTCTGACGCCGATATCAAAAAGTCAACCCCCCGGTCAAACTTCTCAAAAATTAAAACTTTCGGCATTTCAAACCTAATTCCTCTACGAACCTCCAAATAATATTTCAGACACGCTCTTAAGTCCAAAATCACCATACGGAGCTATTGGAATTATCAGAATTTGAATCCGAGATCGTTTACACATAGGTCCATATCCGATCCACCTTTCTAACTTAATTTTTTAGTTATGAGACTAAGTGTCACATTTCACTCTGAGTTTCTTCCGGACCCGAATCAACTAACCCGATATAACATAATATAGCTGAATAACATAAAAAGAAGTAGAAATGGGGAAAATGGGGCTATAACTCTTGAAACGACCGGCCAGGTCGTTACAAAGTATTATAATAGAGCTTCAAGTTTTGGACGTGAATTATACCCATATGGAAGGGAGGTCATGAAAGAAATAGAAGATACGATGTAATATTTTAAGGTAGTAAGGTAAAGGTGAACAACGTACGAAATACTCATATGCAGAAGGTTGTGAATAGTCCATAATTCAGATAAAAGTCTAGAAGCGCGGGGATTCAGTATCTATGAATAATAGCTACATCGTCAGTAGCATATCTTATAGCCTATGGTTTCTAGGTACCGAGAGATCTAGCTAAGAAAGTAAATAAGAATTAGAGACGATGTGATGTCTCGCTTGATGTTCGGGAATAACATAAGGAAATCTATGGTGCAAGCAAGTTGAAAGAAGGTTGCGAAAAGTATAAATAGATACGTATAGGTCGCAGGCTAAAGTATAGTAAAGCGACAAGGTTTTATGACAGGAGTAAGGATGAGAAAGGGTGAGTGAGAAGGGGACGAGAATGGATAAGTCCTCAGGATTAAACCCATGAAAACAAGAGAGCTAATTGTTTCTCTAAGTTATAGAAAGTTCAGTATACCCTGAATGAACTCAAAAAGAATCTAAGACTAATAGCATCTAGAAGAAATGGAATGATGCCTTGGTAGTAAAGTAATGGTGTGATTGTGATATATACAGGATAACGTTGGGCCTTCGATTGAGTAATGACTTGAAGAGGATTTCATGAATTGTACGGGATTAAAATACCCATGTAAGGTGAGTCATATTGGGATGCTATAAAATACGGTTATGAAAGTATAGTATCACCCCTATGTGGATCAATCACGTGAGCCCTAGCGGCAGTGTTACATAAGAGATCAAGTTAGCAATGGTAGATGATAGATCAACATTAAGGTGAATCAACAATGGATGGACAAAAGTCACAAAGTATGAGGTGATATTAGGCCGTCATTCGTAAGATGAACAATCATTAGGAAGCATTAAAGGATATAGATTTATACATATGGGACGAACAACGAACGTAAGTTGGAGTTTGGTAGTAGACCTCAGTAACGATAAATCGAGGTAAGAGTTATGGTATATTATGACCTACTTAGATACAGTAAAGTCATGCGGATAGATAACCGGACCTATGAAATAAGATATAGCACTATTCGTAAGTTCGATAAAGTACCGAGCGAAGAACTTCAGTATACCTATAGATTCCCAGAGGGACATCTTGTCAAGAGGCCTAGAGATTGGCTAAAAGCGGGAAGGGGGAGTCACATAAGCGCATATATAAGGAAAACATCGTACATGCTGCATGATCGAAGTAGCAAGAGTTACGAAATTGGAAGAATTCCGACCACAGGCCGTGGTGTGAGAAATAGGCCTATAGGTGGGAATACCCTGGACTTTGGATTTATTCACAAAACAATTGCCTAGATGGCAAGGAGAGTATTAAAATATTTGCAAGAGCTATAGGTTATGATAGTGATAAGTGTATCAGTCAACATTCGAGGACGAATGTTACACCCCATGTTTTCATACGTGAAAGTACGCCATAAGTAAATTGATGGAAGCTCGAAAATGAGATGTTACATCCCGCATTTTCGTATGTTAAAGTTTCGTCGTAAATCGACGTAAGTTCGGAAATGGGATTATTGTGAGATTATAAGCATTATGCTATTTCAAACAAGTGATGAGTAAATTCGTGAAGGTGAGAGGGTGAACGGATCGAAGAAAATGAGTTTCGTCGAAGTTTGTCATTTTGAGATAAAATACGGTCCAAGCTATAATACCCGGTATTTATGGACTAGTGCGATACAAGGTACCACATGACCATAATAGTAAGGTGTACAAAGTATATTAAAAGTGAGTAGTATTTTAAGTAATTTGAGATAATTCTTAATTATGTGGATAATTAGTTAATTATTAGATTAGTGGAGAATTACCAAGTTAATTAAGGGATTGGTAATTAATTTAATATTTTAGATAATCTTACCCTTACCCAACGTGGCAGCAACATGTGATATCTATTAAGTGACTCTTAAATTATTTTTGCAAGGTGGCAAAATTTAAAGATGCCTTTAACTCATTTGGTTAAGAATATAATCAAAAAGGGCAAAAGATGGTACAACCCTTTAGACTTCCTTTCTTGTATGTTTGTCGTTGAGCTTTCTTGATATTTAGAGAATGTGACGAGTCTTTCTAGTGTAGCATTCCCTTCCTCCAGTTAAAAAGTGAAAGACTAGCTTTTCATTTGGTATTTGAAAACAATCCGAATTGAAATCTTGCTAAGACTTACAAAGTAATGATGGAGCTTAATCAGTTCATTTAAAACTTCAAAGCGTGAGATTTGCGATTATAAGGGAGTATGGTGCAATCTTTTTCAAGAATATCATACGGATTTTGCCCTACTTTGCTCCGCCGTTACGTGTTATCACAATTGACGTGTGTTAGAGGGATTGTCAAGAGAGTCGGCTCAGGTATGTTAAGGCTAATCCCTTCCTTCATTTTGGCGTGATCTCATAATTACATATGTTTGATAACGAGGCATAAAGAGAAGTTCATACTCCCAAATTTATATACATTATCCTAGTCTCATAAATTACAGTATTCTCCTTATCAAGACTTCATATTTAATTGAGTATTGTCTTCTTCCAGTCAAGAGATCAGAGAGCCTATATATACAGTATTATAGTATTTTCATTACCATCGAGCTATAATCGATTGGCAGGCCCCTATTGGGCAACCTCTGATCAGATGATAAGTTATATACCGAGTCTACTGTGGCCGAGTGCCTATGAGCGAGCCCAGTTAGCCGAGATACAGAGCCTAGTATGGCCGAGCACTTATGAGCGAGCCTACTACGGCAGAGCAATTGTATATATACCGAGCCTTATAGGGTCGGATAGCTATTTTACTTACTATATTGAGAGAGCTGAGTCAGTATCAGCAGGTAAGAATATCTTTGACTCCAAGTTACTTTCAGTTATTATATTATCAATTCTGTTTCAGCTTTCAGTATATTGCCTTACATACTCGGTAAATTATTTCGTACTGACGTCCCTTTTCTGGGGGCGCTGCATTTCATGCGTGCAGGTTCAGACAGACAGACAGGTAGACCTCCACATTAGGTGTTGCCCAAGTTCAACTTGATCGGTAAGCTCAATGCCCTTCGGAGTTGCCGGGTCTAGAGCTTTATGTACATCTTGTGTATGTACGTTAAGAGTAGGTCGAGGCCCTGTTCCGATCACAGTATATCCATCAGTAGAGGCTTGTAGACATATCTTGTCAGTTAGTGCAATATGTTGGGCTTGTAGGCCTTTTATGTATATTTTGTTGGTTTGCCAACCGTAGTAGTTATGATGGCCTTCTCAGCCCAGCTTTATATTGATGTTTAGTCAGCATTCGCAATTGTCTTGCAATGTGGCCCATGGCCAAAGTATGACATTATATGTTCAGAGTCCCTTAGTCGTAAGTTGGTACGAAAGGATAGGTGAGGCACCGGGTGCCGGTCTAGCCCCCCAAGTTTGGGGCGTGACCGAGATTTTGAGGGATTTTCAGAGACATCGATTGGATAATGATTATACACTCAATTTTGGTTATATCCCACTAATCTATAATTAATTTCATCAATTAATTTTGGATTTGGGGTGAAAATTTGGGAAAAATGGAAAGAAGTTCTTCAACCAAAATTTTGGGTTTTGATTAGGATTTTGACATCGGATTTGTATAATTTTGGTACGAGTGAACTCGTGAGTGAATGAGTGTTCATATTTTGTGACTTTTACCCGATTCCGAGACGTGAGCCCGATGAGGCTTTTTGGGGCGATTTTCTAATTTCTTGCTTTAACTTTGATTTCATTAATTAGATTCATTTCTTATAGTTGTATTGATGGTATGTAATTGATTTTGGCTAGATTTGGGCCATTCAGAGTCGGATATTCATGAAAAAGGCATTATTGCAGATTGATTGAGCTTGGTTCGAGGTAAGTGGCTAGCCTAACCTTGTGTGGGGAAAATCCCCTTAGGATTTGGTACTGTTGTGATATGTGAGCGCCGTGTACGTACACGGGCTATTTGTTGTAAACCCCGATTTATTTTTACTGAGTAGCAACCCATTTTTCCTTTAATTTTAGTTATACCGTTTAAATGAGTATTAATCTGTTTTCATTCTTAATTGATCTATTCCAATATGTGTAATTGTCCTGTTTAGTCTAATATCGCATGTCTACGTGCTTTTACTGCTTATTTGAACTCTGTGAAGCATGCGTAGTTGATTTCTTGCTTTTCCTTGTTCTTTATCAGTATAACTGTAGAAATCTTGCTATTAACTGTTGTATTTGTCGGTTTGAGATGTGTGTCTACTTTGAGACTACGAGGCGGTTCTTCGGGAGTTCTCCCTGCATATTTACTTTTGAGACTACAAAGCGGTTCCTCGGGAGTTCTCCCTGCACATTTACTTTTGAGAGTACGATGCGGTTCCTCAGGAGTTCTCCCTATATATTTACTTTTGAGACTACGAGGCTGTTCCTCGGGAGTTCTCCCTGCATATTTACTTTTGAGACTACGAGGCTGTTCCTCGGGAGTTCTCCCTGCATATTTACTTTTGAGATTATGATGCGGTACCTCGGGAGTTCTCCCTGTATATTTATTTTGGGACTACGAGACGGTATCTCGGGAGATCCCCTGATGTTTACCCCTGTGTGTTGCACTTTTGCCTTGCTGTGCTTCTTTTTGTTAAATTCTATTCTCTTATTATACTGTACATTCTCCTACTTTATTTATTATATACCAGTGGGCCTGACCTGACCTCGTCACTATTCGACTGAGGTTAGGCTTGGCACTTACTGGGTACCGTTGTGGTGTACTCATGCTACTCTTCTGCACATGTTTTTGTGTGCAGATCCTGGTACTTCTTATCAGCCCCGGTACTAATAGAAAGTGCTTGCTGTTGTACGGAGACTTCAATGTACATCTGCCGCGTCCGCAGACCTCAGAGTCCCCATCTATTCTCTCTTATGTCATTTACCTTCCGTACTTCTTTTGTTAGACTCTGGTGTATAGAGATATTAGTTTCCTTCTGTAGCTTATGACTTATGATGTTCCGGGTTTTGGGAAGACTGTGTATTTATGGAGTATTGGTTATTGTACATGCCGAGCGGCATTGTTAATAGTTATTTAGTTATCCACTACTGTTAGCTATCAAGTTTTATTTCGTTTTGTTATTTTCCGCAATTTGTTAGGCTTACCTAGTCGTAGAAACTAGGTGCCATCACGTCGTTATACGGAGGGAGTTTGGATCGTGACAAGTTGGTATTAGAGCTCTAGGTTCATATGTGTCGTGAGTCATAAGCCGGTTTATTAGAGTCTCGCGGATCGGTATGGAAACATCTATACTTATCTTCGGGAGACTATGGAACTGAAAGGAAAAAAATTATACTTCTTTGATTCCTTGTCATGTGAAATTTGTTGACATAAAAAATTCTAAACTTCTGTATTCTATTCTTTCTCACAGATGGTGAGGACTCGTACAAGCGGATCTGATGACCAGGCACCCGCGCCCCCTGCTAGAGCCGCGAGAGGCCGAGGACATCCATGAAGTGTAGCGAGAGCACCCGCACGAGCTGCTACAGAGGATCCCCCAGTAGCTCCAGCTGTAGGGCAGGCACCTGAGGTACCTGTTGCTGCACCAGCCCTCTAGGAGACTCTAGCCCAGTTTCTAAGCATGTTCAGCACCTTAGCTCATGCTGGATTGATTTCACTTGCTCCTGCCACATCTCAGGCCGGTGGAGGAGCACGGACTCTCGTCGCCAGTACTTCAGAGCAACGGGTTTAGGTCGACCAGGACCTAGAGTTCATCCCTATGCAGCCGGTAGCTCCAGTTCTGCTCGAGACTATGATAGCAGTTTCTGAGGCAGAGCAGCTCAGACTTTATAGGTACAAGAAGTACCACCCTCCTACCTTCAGTGGATTGGCATCAGAGGATGCCCAGGGTTTTCTGGAGGAGTGTCACCGTATTCTCTATACTATGGGTGTAGCGGAGTCGAGTGGGGTTTACTTTACTGCATTCCAGCTTAGAGGAGGAGCCTATCAGTGGTGGCGTGCTTATGAGTTGAGTAGTTCGGATGAGGCAGCTTCACTTTTATGGACTTAGTTCTCGAACATGTTTTTGAGAGAGTATGTCCCTCAGAGCCTCAGGGACTCATGGCGCGCAGAGTTTGAGCATCTGCACCAGGGTGCTATGACTGTGTCAGAGTATACAATCTTCTTCATTGATTTGGCCCGACATGCACCGGCCTTGGTTGCCACAGTTCGAGAGAGGGTTCGTCTCTTCATTAAGGGACTCCACCCCAGTATCAGGATTAGTATGGTTAGGGAGTTGGAGATGGATATTTCTTACCAGCAGGTTATGAGTATTGCTAGGAGATTGGAGGGCATGCTTACTTGGGATAGAGAGGAGAGGGAGGCCAAGAGGTCTCGAGAGTTTGGAACTTACAGTGGTACTCGTGGCCCAGCTGCAGTTCGCCATGGTAGGGGTTATGTGAGTCACCCCGTTCATTCAGCTCTTCCAGCCGCCAGTGGTATTACAGTCCTATCTAGGCCCTATGAGCCTTATTATGCACCACAAGCATCTAGTGCACCTCCTGCATGTGGTGCTTTTAGCAGTCAGTCCAGCAGACCTGGCCCGAGCTAGTGACAGCAGCCACGCTCTCCAAGAGCTTGTTTTGAGTGTGGCTACACTTGCCATATAGTGAGGGATTTCCCCAGACTTAGGAGGGGTGCACCTCCACAGACTTCTCAGGCATATCGTGCTCCATCGGGTCCTCAGGCTATGACTCCAGCAACAGCTACCGTCCCACCTACTCAACTAGCTCGAGGTGGAGGTTGGGGTGGTTGAGGTTGCCCTAGAGGGGGAGGCCAGGCCAAATACTATACTCTTCCAGCTCGTATAGAGGCAATTGCTTCCGACTCTGTCATTACAGGTATTATCCTAGTTTGTCGTAGAGACGCATTGGTCTTATTTGATCTAGGCTCTACATATTCCTATGTGTCCTCTTACTTTTCCCCGTATTTGGGCATATCTCGTGATTCCTTGAGTTTCCCTATTTATGTGTCTACTCCTGTAGGAGATTCTCTTATTGTGAACCGTGTGTATTGGTCGTGTTTGATTGCTCTTAGTGGTTTTGAGACCAGAACCGATTTATTATTACTCAGCATGGTAGACTTTGATGTTATCTTGGGCATGGACTGGTTGTCACCCCATTATGCTATTTTTGATTTTCACGCTAAGACTGTGATGCTGGCTATGCTAGGTTTACCGTGATTAGAGTGGAGAGGTACCTTGAAGTATACTCCCAACAGAGTTATTTCATTTCTTAAAGCTCAACGAATGGTGGAGAAGGGGTGTGACGCGTATCTAGCTTACATGAGAGATGTCAGTATTGATACCCCTACAGTTGAGTCAGTTCCAGTAGTGAGGGACTTTCGAGATGTGTTTCCAGTTGATCTTCCAGGCATGCCGCCCGACAGAGATTGATTTTGACATTGATTTGTTGCCGGGCACTCAGCCTATCTGTATTCCTCTATATCGTATGGCTCCTCCTGAGTTGAAGGAGCAGTTATAGGAGTTGCTTGATAAGGGCTTCATTCGGCCTAGTGTGTTACCTTGGGGTGCTCCTGTCTTATTTGTGAAGAAGAAAGATAGTTCTATGCGGATGTGTATTAATTACCGCCAGTTGAATAAAGTTAGTGAAGAACAAGTATCCTTTATGTCGTATTGATGACTTATTTGATCAGTTACAGGGTGCCAGAGTGTTTTCCAAGATTGACTTACGTTCAGGATATCATCAGTTGAAGATTCGGGAGCAAGATATCCCGAAGACTGCTTTCAGGACTCGGTATGGTCACTACGAGTTCCTTGTGATGTCATTTGGGCTGACCAATGCCCCAACAACTTTTATGCACTTGATGCACAGTGTGTTCCAGCCTTATCTTGACTCTTTCGTCATTATGTTTATTGACGGCATTCTGGTGTACTCCCATACTCGGGAGGATCATGAGCAGTTATTGTTCATGCCTTGAAGATTTGGCGGCACTATTTATATGGTGTCCCTTGTGAGATTTACACCGATCACCGGAGTTTGCAGCATCTGTTCAAACAGAATGATCTTAACTTGTGTCAGCGGAGGTTGTTGGAGTTGCGTAAGGATTATGATATCACTATTTTGTACCATCCGAGGAAGGCCAATAGGGTGGCCGATGCTTTGAGTCGCCGGACAGAGAGTTTGGGGAGTTTAGCATATCTACCAGTAACATAGAGGCCATTAGCGTTGGATGTTCAGGCCTTAGCCAACCAGTTGTGAGATTGGATATTTCTGAGCCAAGTCGAGTATTGGCTTATGTGGTCTCTCATTCTTCTCTTTATGATCGTATCAGGGAGCGTCAGTATGATGACCCCATCTGCCTGTCCTTAAGGATACGGTCCAACACGGTGATGCTAAGAAGGTCACTATTGGGGATGATGGTGCATTGAGGATGCAGGGTAGACTATGTGTGCCTAATGTGGATGGTTTGCGTGAGTTGATTCTCCAGGAAGCTCACAGTTCGCGGTACTTCATTCATCCGAGTGTCGCTAAGATGTATCATGACTTGAGGCAGCATTACTGGTGGAAAAGAATGAAGAAGGACATAGTGGAACATATAGCTCGGTGTCTAAATTGCCAGCAGGTGAAGTATGAGCATCAACGGCCAGGTGGGTTACTTCAGAAGTTAGAAATTCCGGAGTGGAAATGGGAACGGATCACTATGGATTTCGTTGTTGGACTCCCACGGACTCAGCGGAGGTTTGATGTAGTTTGGGTGACTGTGGATAGGTTGACCAAGTCAGCTCATTTCCTTCCTGTGATGACTACCTATTCTTCCAAGCACGTGGCTCGAATTTATATCCGCGAGATTGTCAGGATTCATGACGTACCGGTATCTATCATCTCTGATCGGGGTACATAGTTTACATCACGGTTCTGGAGGGATGTACAACAGGAATTGGGTACTCGGGTTGAGTTGAGCACAACATTTCACCCTCAGACGGACGGACAGTCCGAGCGCACTATTCAGATACTGGAGGATATGCTCCGCGCTTGTGTGATAGATTTTGGAGGTTCTTGGGATCAACTCTTGCCACTTGCGTAGTTTGCGTACAACAACAGTTATCAGTCGAGCATCCAGATGACACCGTATGAGGCTCTGTATGGTAGGTGGTGTCGGTCTCTAATGGGTTGGTTCGAGCCGGGCGAGGCTAGATTCTTGGGTACAAACTTGGTTCAGGATGCCCAGGATAAGGTGAAGGTGATTCAGGATCGACTTCGCACAACCCAATCCAGATAGAAGAGTTATGCGGATCGGAAGGTTCGCGATGTTGCATTCATTGTTGGAGAGCGGGGTTTTCTCCGGGTTTCGCCTATGAAGGGAGTTATGAGGTTTGGGAAGAAGGGCAAGCTGAGCCCAAGGTTCATTGGTCCGTTTAAGGTGTTGTGGCGAGTTGGGGAGGTTGCTTATGAGCTTGCCTTACCTCCCAGTTTTGCAGGAGTTCATCTAGTATTCCACGTTTTTATGCTCCGGAAGTATCACGGTGATCCAGCGCATGTATTGGATTTCAGCTCAGTCTAGTTGGACATGGATCTATCTTATGTTGAGGAGCCAATGGCTATTTTGGACAGGCAGGTCAGAAAGCTAAGGTCAAAGAACATTGCTTCCGTGAAGGTGCAGTCGAGGGGTCAGCTGATCGAGGAGGCGACTTGGGAGACTGAGCAGGATATGCGCAACCATTATCCTCATCTATTCATCACTTCAGGTATGTCTCTATGCTCGTTCGAGGACGAATGATTATTTTAAGAGGTGGAAGATATAACGACCCGCTCAGTCGTTTTGAGAGTAATAGCCCCAATCCCTTATTAACTGCTTCCCCATATCTTTTTCTGCTTATGTGACTTGTCGGGAGGTTTTATTTTTGGTTTCGGAGTGTTTTGGGACATTTAGTCCCTAAACGGAAGTTTAAGCCTTAAGATTTTGACCGTAGTCGGAATTGTATGAAGATGACTCCGAAATGGAGTTCCGTCATTTTTGTTAGCTCCGTTGGGTGATTTTGGACTTATGGGCATGTTAGGATTATGTTTTGGAGGTCTGTAGCTGATTTAGGCTTGAATTGGCGAAAGTAAAATTTTTGGAGATTTTGACCGGAAGTAAACTTTTGATATTGGGGTCGGATTCCAATTCCGGAAGTTGGAGTAGGTCCGTAATGTCAAATATGACTTGTGTGCAAAATTTAAGGTCTATCGGACGTGATTTGATATGTTTCGGCATCGATTGTAGAAATTTAAAGTTTCAAGTTCATTAAGTTTGAATCAGAGGGTGATTCATGTTTTTAGTGTTGTTTGATGTGATTTGAGGGCTCGACTAAGTTCATATGGGGTTTTAGGACTTGTTGGTATCTTTGGTTGAGATCCCGGGGGCCTCGGGTGTGTTTCAGATCATTATCGGATGCGTTTTGGACTTAGAGAAATGGCTGAAGTTCTGTGATCTGGTGCATCTGGTTTCCTTATACGCGATCGCGAGAGAGAGGCCGCGATCGCGTAGGCTCAGCTGGGCAGAGGAAGTTTTGTTCTTCGCGTTCGCGGGCATATGGATGCGAACACGTAGTGGTGTAAAGTGGTGCTTCGCGAACGCGTGGCCAAGGTCGCGTTTGCATAGAGTTAAGGAGGCTAAAGCTGGGCCACGCGCTTTGCTCATCGCGAACACGTGAGGACGTTCACGATCGCGTAAGTCTGAGTGTCAGCACATCGCGTTCACTTGGTGCTTTGCGCGTTCACGTAGGGTTAAATCCTTGGGCAGCGATGTTGTTCTTCGTGATCGCGAGGCTATTTCCGCGATCGCGATTAAGGAATCACTGGGCAGACTTATATCATTTCAAAACTAGGGTTTGGCCATTTTTATCAAACTTGAGTTTGGGAGATCGCAATTGGACGAGATTTTGAGGGATGTTCAGAGACATCGATTGGGTAATGATTCTACACTCCATTTTGGTTATATCCCACTAACCTATCATTAATTTTATTATTTAATTTCGGATTTGGGGTGAAAATTTGGGAAAAATGGAAAGAATTTCTTCAACCAAGATTTTGGATTTTGACATCGGATTTGGAAATTTTTGGTACGAGTGAACTCGTTAGTGAATGGGTGTTCATATTTTGTGACTTTTACCCGATTCCGAGACATGGGCCCGGGGAGGCTTTTTGGGGCGATTTTCTAATTTCTTGCTTTAACTTTGATTTCATTAATTAGATTAGTTTCTTAAAGTTGTATTTATGGTATGTAATTGATTTTGGCTAGATTTGGGCCATTTGGAGTCAGATATTCGTGGAAAAGGCATTGTTACCAATTGATTGAGCTTGGTTCGAGGTAAGTGACTTGCCTAACCTTGTGTGGGGGAAATCCCCATAGGATTTGGTACTGTTGTGATATGTGAGCGTCGTGTACGTGAGGTGACGAGTACGTACACAGGCTATTTGTTGTAAAACTCGATTTATTTTTACTGAGTAGCAACCCGTTTTTCCTTTAATTTGAGTTATACCGTTTAAATGAGTATTAGTGTGTTTTCATTCTTAATTGAGCTATTCCAATATATGTAGTTATCATGTTTAGTGTTTAGTGTAATATCGCATGTCTACGTGCTTTAACTGCTTATTTGAACTCTGTGAAGCATGCCTAGTTGATTTCCTGCTTTTCATTGTTCTTTATCACTTATCAGTATAACCATAAAAATCTTGCTATTAACTGTTGTATTTGTCGGTTTGAGCTGTGTGTTTACTTTTGAGACTACGAGGCAATTCCTCAGGAGTTCTCCCTTCACATTTACTTTTGAGATTACGAGGCGGTTCCTCGGGAGTTCTCCTTGCACATTTACTTTTGAGACTACGAGGCGGTTCCTCGGGAGTTCTCCCTGTATATTTACTTTTGAGACTACGAGGCGGTTCCTCGGGAGTTCTCCCTGTATATTTATTTTGGGAATACGAGATGGTATGTCGGGAGATCCCCTGCTATTTACCCCTGTGTGTTGCACTATTACCATGCTCTGTTTCCTTTTGTTAAATTCTAGTCTCTTATTATACTGTACATTCTCCTGCTTTATTTATTATATATCAGTGGGCGTGACCTGATCTCGTCACTACTCGACCGAGGTTAGGCTTGGCACTTACTGGGTACCGTTGTGGTGTACTCATGCTACTCTTCTGCACATGTTTTTGTGTGCAGATCCAGGTACTTCTTATCATCCCCGTTACTAGCTGAGAGTGCTTGTTGTTGTACGAAAATTTCAAGGTACATCTGCCGCGTCCGCAGACTTTGGAGTCCCCCTCTATTCTCTCCTATGTCATTTACCTTCCGTACTTCTTTTGTTAGACTCTAGTGTATAGAGATACTAGTTTCCTTCTGTAGCTTGTGACTTATGATGTTCCGGGTTTTGGGAAGACTGTGTATTTACGGAGTATTGATTATTGTACATGCCAAACGGCATTGTTACTAGTTATTTAGTTATCCACTGTTGTTAGTTGCCAAGTTTTACTTTCGTTTTGTTATTTTTCGTAATTTGTTAGGCTTACCTAGTCGTAGAGACTAGGTGCCATCACGACGTTATTATCACGACCCAATTTTTCCCTCCGTTTGGTATCGTGATGGCACCTAGTCTTAGGCACTAGGTAAGCCTAACATTAATTGAAACAACATTATTTAATTAACATCTAACAAAATAAATAGAAATCTCTTACAATTTCCAAAACCGGTAGTACAAGTCATAAGCTCTACAGAGTATTTGATAGAAAACTTCTAAATAAAACTGTCCAGAAATAAGAATAAACAGTGCTAACGAAACTTAAAGGTGACTCTGAAACCTGCGAACGCAGCGGCAGGTTTACTTTGAGTCTCCGCAGCGACAGCCCACACAGCTAGCTAACGAACAAATACCTGGGTTTGCACAAAAATAAAAAATATTGTGCAGAAGAGTAGCATGAGCACACCACAACGGTGCCCAGTAAGCATCAAGACTAACCTCAATGAAGTAGTGACGAAGACTAGTCAAGACACCCACTGGTCTAATAAACTGAACAAGCATAAGTATAGGGATGATAGAATATGACATCTATCTAAGGACCCCGCGATATGGCTAACGACATAGCAACTGCAATAAGGAAGGAAAAACAGGAAGTATTAGCGGAACACCAGAATAAGACACAAAAGAATGAATGAAAACACAACCCAAATCCAAAAATCACAATACAGTAAAGGCAAGTAGTAACTCAGCAGCTACAATAGTTTTCACATGAGGTCTCAGCCAACAACCCCAATAAATTAGTCAAATCTTTCAAGTGTAAACTTTTATCCGTAAGTTTTTAAATTGAGGTCTTTAGAATATAATCCTTTCCAATAAGAAATTATTTTTGAAATATACTTCCTTCGAATAAATATCTTTCAAACATAGTTCTTTCAATATAAAACCTTTCAAATATAAACTTTTCAAATAATTAGCCTTCAAACATAGTTCTTTCAAGATAAATACTTTTCAAGTATAACCCTTTCAAATAAATATCTTCAAACATAGTTCCTTCGAGATCAATACTTTTCAAATATAAACTTTTCAAGTAAT